>CM047886.1:3118543-3302337 GCA_026212405.1 Petrea volubilis | reverse complement strand
CGTACTATGTCAGGGGAAAAAAAAACGTGAATGCACGTACGTATGCGCCTCCTTAAATTTTGCAATATATTTAGCTAGACACGGGTACAGATTATTTGGCTGACCTTGATGGAGCTTTGTAGGTGCCTATCATGTGAAATAACTGGAATTATTTCAGAAAGGAACATGTATATTAATTTGTAAGGCACAAGATATGTTTTGGTCGCTAATTCTTAGGACTAATTTATTTATTACCTATCGACACAAGGTGCATAAACTTCAGGAAAATCAAGAAATTAAAATCAGAATTATGATGGTCGATCAGGCTCCGCGATGTACTTGATGATGATTAATATTCACATAATAATGTAACCGTTACAAAATAAAAAAATAAAAAAAAGAGTTATGGTGCAAAGTAAGTTATATTAATCAGGTCATGTCCCAGAAAGTAAAAAACAGGGAGTTCGTAAGGTCATTATATGAATTGCCATCTCATTATCATTTATGGCATGCACTGTTAACGCCAGAGGGAGTCAAATAGAGTGTGCCGTATCGTATGATATTGTTATGGCTAATGTTTTGCACTAGCTAGCTAGAGAAAAAAATGGATTTTTTAAAAAAATGATACAAAAAAGTATATTTTTTAACATTTTAATATAAAAATAAAAGTAATATTGAAAATAATTCAAGTTTACATTGGAAATGTCGACTCTTAATAAAATAATAATTTATCTCGATTTTCAATTAAAAAATAATTTCTGATTATAAAAAAAAAATCAAATTAACCAAAATTTGTCTCATCCATCACTCTTTCACCTAACCCATCACTCTCTCACCCATTACTATTCATCATCATCTTCATCCTTCACCACCACCCTAACCGGCCGTCGGTCACCGTCTCGCCGCCGGTCACCAGTCACAGTTGCCACCTCGCCGCAGGTTGCCGGTCGTAGCTTTACCGCCGGTTGCCGGCCGACGGCCGCAACCTTGCCGTCGATCGCCGCCTCGCCGTTGATCACCGCCAGTCGTCGGTCGTCTCCTCGTGCTGGTCTCAGGTCGCTGCCTCACTGTTGGTTGCCGCCGGTCGTTGATGTTTGATGGTAACGCCGGCTGTGTGGTCGTCGGCGAGGCAGCAATCGACGGTGGGTTAGGGTGGTGGTGAAGGATGAAGATGATGATGAATAATGATGGGTGAGAGAAATTTTTTTTTTTTGAATTTTGTTTATAATCAAAAATTATTTTTTAATTAAAAATCGAAATAAATTATTATTTTATTAAAAGTCGACAATGGGAATGTCGACTCTTCAAAGAGTCGACATTCCCAATGTAAACTTAGATTATTTTTAATATTACTTTTATTTTTGTGTTAAAATGTTAAAAAATATACTTTTTGTGTCATTTTTTTGAAAAATCCAAAAAAAAATATACATATTCAAGTAACACGTGATAGATCCATTTTATTAGTTTTTCCGTATAGGGTTTCGGTTGTATAGATACTTGTCTATTTTTTTTTTGTTTTTACAAATAATAAAATAACAAAGAAAAAGTTAGACCTCCATGATTCTAGGGGGTAAATGAGTTGAATCAAACTGAATTTGGGTAGAATTTTCGAGTTCAAACTCAACGAGTCTAATTTTTTGAAATTTGAGCTCAACTCGACTGGACTCATCTTGAATTTTTAAATAATTTGAGTAGTTCAAACTCGAGCTAGAAAATTTTTATTTGATAAAATGATAAAATAATCTAATTCATTTTACTTGAATTATTATAATTAAAAATATAAACTAAAATAATATAAGACAATAATATTATGTAGTAATATACATATTGACATGGCATATAACCGATCGTAATTGTCGATCAGACTTGGTGTGCCATGTGTCACCCTTTCCAAGTTATCAAGCTCGTAGGCCCAGACTTTGGATCGGATTAGGGCCCATCGACCGGGATATTGACCCCTTGTTTCTGGTTGATCGATAGCACCTGCTCCAGCCATTATTCGATCAGGACCATATCGGGTCCAACTAATTCCTGCTGGTCCAACTAATTTCTGCTGGCATTAAATGCTCCGTCAGCCTAAGGTGAGGGGTTGCTATCTAACCCCATGCTTCATTAATTGAGGGCCAACTAATGCCCTAAGACCTTATCCTTAGGCTTATAGATCACTCCACTTCATCACATGATGACCTACTAAGCCTAAGCGTCCCATAGGGTGTGACCTACGTGGATACACTATAAAAACCCTTGCATTTATGGTAAGAGGAAATCATTGATTACTTTCACCCACTTACTCTGTTCAAATCTCTACTGAATCCGATCAACTGACTTAAGCATTAATGGGTTTTAGCCGAGATGCACCTCGACTAGCTCACGTTGTCTTTCCCTTATACAGGTCAATTTTCGATTCAAATCCCCTCACCTTCACGCTCAATCAGAGTACCCGATCAAGGTCAACCAGTACCAAATTCGACCCGCATGACATATATATCACTAATATAATAGTTATAGATTAATAAAATAGTGTATATATTTATAATAAAAAAGATATATTATTAAAAATATTAAAATAATATCCCAACTTGCAAGCCTCGAACCTAGACACAAAACGTTCGAATTGAGCCAACTCAAACTCGACTTGTGAAGCTCGTGAGCTAGCTATATTCATTTACACCACTAAATGACTTCATTGGTTAAGAGGGTCGCATCCGTACTTTGTAACAAATTTAAATTAATTTCGTTAATATGGTAATGGAGGCTGGTAGAATAAGTGGGCGAAAAATTGAAAACGAAAATAAGATATTGTGTGTGTATATATATATAACCTTTTTTGTATGTATATTATATGTAATATGTTAATATATATATATATATATATATATATATTACAAAACTTTATAGATGCTAAAGTGTGAGGACAGTATCAATTTATTAGTTCTCTGTCCAATCTATTCTCTCAATAATGAATACCCGACCATCTGTCCTCGTTATTTCCGTGATTGCAGCCCCTATTTGAATAAATACAGACTTGTATGGTCATCTAAAAATGATACTTCTTGCCTTTCCTTTTCTCAAGCGGCAGAGCCAGAATTTTCACTCAACGGAATCAATACTTGTGGTAGGTTAACCAATCTTCAATAATCGTTTCTTTCAGTATATCCACTTATCGAAAGTTTCCGACGAACAATTTTTTGAAAAAGTATCGAAAGTGCTTCCGACAATCTTTAATTGTGTAGGATTCAACAAATTTTGTAGGCCTTCTAATTTTTAATTTTTTTAATTTTTGATATATTGCATGTCTCTTAATTAAAACAAACAACTTAATAAATTAATCGATTCTTCACTAATGTGACATATATGTATTATGTATACTGTTAATAAAGCACCTAAGGGGATCTAATAACCACTTCGTGTCTTAATTGGGTCTCTTTTGATGTTTCTATTTTCTCATTATATTCTCTATCATCTCCCACTATTAACGTATTTTTAATTTCTTTCTTTCATCACTCTATCTTCTCTTTCTCTCTCTCTCTCTCTCTCTCTATATATATATATATATATCCATTTCTCTTTTGTCTTTTGTTTTTACTTTTTATTTCTTATTTATTTGTTAATCTTATATTATTATTTTTATTTAAACTACTTTTTTGTAATAAATTTAATGAAATACATACATCACAAATAATTAAAAATATATAATAATGTGTAAAATTCAATAAATATTTAAATTTTATATTCATAATTTAAGTATGTGATTAAATTATATTTTATTTTTATTTTGCACATACATCGAATATGTCCGACCGACTAGTATGTATTGTGAATGAGAAGGCAATTAGTTCTTTTCAATTATTATAGTATTAGTCGATATAAATTTATACACACACACACACACATATATATATATATATATGATTTTATTTTTATTTTCAATATAAAAAAGTGACTCATTTCTTTTTGACTACATTAAAATTGAAAGAGAGTTTCTAAATTGGGATTATTGTCATTTTCGTTCGTTATATTTGGGGGTGTATGTTTTTTGCCCGTTAAGTATTCACTTTGCAATTTTGGTCTTATGTGTTTTGAAAATATTGCAATTTCAGTCCGATTTCATCGGAATCTGTCAAAAATGGGAGTGGGCTCAATTAATAACATTATTATTATGACCCCCTTTTATCTAAATTTATATTTTTGTGAGTAGGGTCAATTAATAGCATTATTATTATAATTTTTTAATATATTAATATAAATATGTATATACATAGTGGAGTTTTTAAAAGTTGAAGGGGTCAATTGCACCCCTTCACTTGTACATGGCTTTGCCCAGTGCTTCTCTCTTCTATTTTTTTTTTTAGTTCCCCATCCTCATTTATTCATATTCGTTTACTTGAAAAAAAAATGATTTCACAATCAGGACAAAACCAAAAATTTTCATTTGGGGGAGGGGGGCAAGATCAAATTTCTATAAATATTTAAGATATTTTTGTGATTTGGGGGAGGGGTGAAATTCAAAATTTTCAGTAAAAGTATATATAAATTTCAGTTCGATAGGAACTTCAAGAAGGAGGGAGGTGTTATTGGTCACAATTCACTGCTTAAAGAACTTTCAATGAGTTCTAATCTAGCGTAATCCGTGTTTGCTCACTAATCCGTGTTTAAAGTATGATTTCTACTTTATGCAAGTCTATATAATCAAAATGGTCTTGCTAATTGCCGGCAATGTACAAAAATGTAAGATACCGGAAATACATCGTCAAAATCAACAGACGATGCCTAGTTTTGTTTATTTGATTCTTGAACTTGTTTCCACAAAAATTACGTCCATGCTAGTACACACACACACACACACACACGAAAGTGAAGTGAAATTAAAAGGAACTTTCTTTGTTTATGTTCTTTTTTATAAATGATTAATTACATAATCATCCAAAGATATATAATGAAACTAAAAATGACACAAGAAAAGCGAAATTCAAACCAACAAGAATGTGGACAATGACTGAACGTTTAACAAAACTTCAAGACACATCAGTCATATATTGTCCCAGCAAGGGTCTCGCATGTGCTGCATAATTGTACATTCAAACAATAAATTCTTATGGGGCTCGTGTTATCTGGCAAAAATAACGACAACACCTTCCAAATTAGGCTATGGGAATCAAATATTGCATGTTTTGAAGCCTTTAAAATCACGACGTTTTGGGTTTAAATTCCGCTAAAATATGAGGTTTTCTATATATTTTAATATATAAAGTTAAATTAATTAACTTAATGCATATGTGACCGCTTCATTTCCAAAGATTTTTTTTTCTTTTATAAAAAATAGTGTCATATGGGAACTATTTATTTGTAATATGGGAACTATTTATTTGTAACACTTAAAAAAAATAAAATTCAATGATTATTTGTCTGAAATTTTTATTGGGGCATGATGAAGCGAAAGAAAGACAAAAACAGGCGTTTTAAAGGGCCACAATTTTTAGTACCATGAAATGCACGACACAGAATATATAATTACGGGCAATATTATGATTTTGGGGTCATCTCACGCATGTGTATTCTTGTTTTCTATTTTGAGGATCCTACCATGCAAAGTATTGTCTCAATAGTCATCTACAAATAAACACACACATATATAATGTTGGGATTTTTCCAAAATTAATAAAATAAGAATTAATATTAATAATTATTATTAAGTAGAATCATTAATCAATTTTTAAGGGTATTTTATCCTAAGCGTTGTGATTGTTTAGAGTACTTCAATCCAAAAGTTGTGTCTTTTAAAAGACACAATTCTTCATCATTTTTTAAGTTGGTGTAATATATTGTTTTCTTGGTCATACTTATAATATATAATCATATTTTCTTTATTATCTTATTGATATTTTCTTGACAAATTTTCTTATTTAAGTATATAAAAAGGGTAATTGGTGTATCTATTCATAAAGTGCAGTCTATGAATTGAATTGGTTGAGTGCTTGTATCCTGGGAACAATAAATTTTCAAGAAGACATCTACACAATGTAAAAATTATTATTCTTAATAAAATACCTTAACTGGTACATATAGCCCTATATATTTATTGCAGATTCCATTATCTGAGGGGGTTTTCCCCACACATAATCCTAAACACTGTTCAGATTGTTGTTTATGAATTTAACATTTCACATGATATGTATAAGATAAATGAGTGGCCCCGTGCAGAGATACCCTGAGGTTTTATAATCTTGTCCGAATGATCCAAGACCTTCAAAGCTTTTCAGTCTAAAATAGATCACTTTGTACCTTCATTTTTTTTGTGTAC
Source organism: Petrea volubilis (assembly GCA_026212405.1). NCBI lineage: Eukaryota > Viridiplantae > Streptophyta > Magnoliopsida > Lamiales > Verbenaceae > Petrea > Petrea volubilis. Next base: position 3,296,057 of record CM047886.1, on the reverse strand, counting down.
TTTCTTATCTCTTGTGCGGGACAATTAATCATATCGCACTAGATTATAGATAGAGTCTAAGGTACAGAAAGATACAACATAATTGCGTGACGGGGAAAAAAAAATGGGGTTTTTGATAAAGTGAGAATTTAGAATAGGGGTTTTGATTTACCACAAATTTAACACACATAATACATTATTAAAACATACATTTCATTATTAATCAATGCATTATAAATTTAATTTTTGTGTCGAATTTCATTTATAGTAATTCCGTTAGTAAATGTTGTGGCATTGATTATTTCTGTAGTTCGGTTCACATTGAATTAATCCGTCATTAATTTATCACAGATACTTTAAATTTGTGATGTAATTTGATCATCATAAATACTTCATTAGTAAATTAAGGCGGTGCTTTCTTGTAGTTGCATAAGTTGTCCAATCATAAGTCGATGATTTCTTTTATTCAAAGTGAAAATAAAGAACTTAAGGTGTGCAAAAACTTAATCAAGAAAGCATATCTTTTTATCCTGCTCAAAGTGTTTTATTTATCGTCGGATACATACAATTGTTAGGATAAATCTCCATAGGATAAAGAACAAGAAAGTAGTTAGTGTTTTTCTTTTCTTTTCCTTTTTTTTTTTGTACAGGGTATAATAGCAATAAAATTGAGAATTTTCACAAACAAAGTGATGATGATTGTGACAAATCTTGAAAAGGCATACCTCAAGAACATGGTGAAAGATAATAGATGCAAGAGACTATTGTTTAGCAGTCAGCTGAAAAAAAATATCTATCGATATATAACTATACATGTGATTTAGTGAATAAGCTGTCAATTAGAATGAATCAATATCTTGTCGATAACATTACACAAGACTAAATACACTATAAAACAGAATGACATTAATGACAAAATATCAGTTGATAATGTGGAAATAGTCGATAATTATAGACATTCGGTGATAGTTAGGCTCAATTACCTTTTTTGTTGTTGTTGTTATTAATGATATGCGTTTAGTAACAAGAACTTTTATCATACTGCAATATCTATACTATCTATGCAATATTATTAAGTGTCAGGGTTGGAAGTTAAAAAATTTGGTCTTATAAGTAATTTTACTAAAATTCTCTTGTGATTTTCCGCATTGTTGGTAACTTTTCCTCTCTTTTCTCAACGTCCTATAAATTATTGTACATTTATGGAAGTTGGTAATATTCTAAGAGGTTTTAATGGTGGTCTGGGAATATCTTTTTATTTATATGTTTACAATTTTAATTTATTATATATGCACCAATTTTATCTATATTAATTTAGTTATATCAAAAACAGTCTTGAAACACACACACACACATATATATATATGTATGCATATATTTGTACATATGTATTTAATATATGCGTTTTTATTTTGCACACACATAGAGTGCGTGCGACTACAACTAATATGTAACGACAAGTTGATGACAATACATAAGAATTGTCCTTGTGATTTGCAATGAAGAGTCTTGTCACCACTAAATACTATATGTCACTATAAATATAAATTGCTGACATATTAAAATAGTTTTTGCCACTGATCGATAAATTCGTAAATCATTGTGATAAAGTAAATTCCTTGTCATTTAATATATATGATCAGGATATTGTCATTTATTATATTATCAAAAACATTTATTATTATTATTATTATTACTACTACTGTTATTTTATAATTTTTTTTTAGTGACATTAATTTGCATCCAGATTAGCAACCTCTATGATTGGGCCAACAGAAAGGAGTCCCCATATATGCCCAGATAATGAAAGGGGCCCTTTACCTTTCAAATGTTTGTTAAAATGCTCTCACATTTTACGTCTTGCATGTTAGCTAGTCTGCTATCCACAGACAGACATTACCACTATTAATTATAAATGTTGTTTTTATATTAAACTGCCATGATCATATTATACACCTTTCGGTGGCAATTGGTAAACTTAAATTAAAATTAATTAATCTTCAAAGAGCCGTTTCAATTTATATGGTTTTTATACTTCAAATCGTCGGTTTTAAATGGTGCTATATTCACTACAAAAATACACTCTCTTTAATGACGAATCAATACATTATAAATTTAGTTTATGTGACGAATTTTATCTATAGCAATTCTGTTAATAAATATCTTGTTATTAATTATTTCTTTAGTTCTGTTCATATTGAATGTTGTTACTAATCCATCACACATACCTTAAATTTAGGAATAATTACCCTCACATTTCCTGAGTTTAGGTAAAATTACAAATAACCCCTCTTGTTTCGAAAATTATTAATACCCCCTAACATATATCAATGTTTACAAAAAAACGCCTTGTAATTAGTAAATTGCCAAAATGCCCCTGGCCAATTTTTCCATCAATTTTTGAGGATCAAAATGCCCTTGTTTATTATAAGGTTTTGAAACTTGAAGGGTGTTTATTATAAGTTTTTGAATTATATAAGGGTATATTTGTAATATTTTTGGAAAAAACACACACGCAACAATAGGTGGTGCTTCTGGACGGATTTTTCCAACTCTATTTGGAAGGGTCTTGAGCTAATTGCAGTGAGCAACACATTGGTGAAGTTCATTTTGGGATATGGCCAATAGTGGTAGAGGAATATAGTGGAGGAGATGTAATGTCATGTTAGGATTTGATGTAGTTTTTATTCAATTAAATCCAAATAGATTGAGGGTTGTCAAAATTTATTGAGGGGTTATGACGGGCTTGAGGAGACAAAAAAATTTGCATATAACTTGACCATGTAGGCGGTGGCAATATGGTGGTGGCGTAGGGTATTGTCTATTTTCAACATATGAAGGGGTTATTTATAATTTCGCATAAATTTAAAAGATGTGAGGGTAATTTTCCCTTATAAATATTTAGGAGAAAAAAGGGAATTTCGTTCTTTTTGTTTGATTTAGCAATAAGGGAATAAAATTCAGAGGGTATTGGTAATTTTCGAAATAAGAATGTATTATTTGTAATTTCGTCTAAACTCGGGGGTGGTAAGAATAATTATCCGTTAAATTTATAACAAAATTTTTCCGTCACAAATTTGATGTTAATGAATGGAGTGTTGCTTTGTAGAGATCTTTCATATTTTATTTAATAAATACATGTCAGGTTTGATCCATGATAATTTCCACATTTAGTATTTCTTATATGAAATAAAAGATGTGACATTGTCTGAAATAAAATATACAGCTCCGATTGACTTCTACGAAAAATCTACAATTTGCCATAATTAATACCCGCAAAACTAACATATTTCGTAGCGCAAGTACATGGTACTATTATATATCCGGCAATGTACACTAATGTGGACCACTTTTAAATAATTTGTTGTTCATTTATATAGAAAAGAGTTATTCAAGAAAACAAGGCTATCCCATAAAATATCCCACATGTGTATTTCAGATTATTGGCATCAATTTCTGCTAGGAGGTTGGTTGGCAGTCACAATAATTGGGATCATCAACTTTGCTTGCACTTTGGCCTTTCCAGCTCATACAAAGGGCACCATGAAATATCTTCTTGCAGACAGTTATGGAATCAAAATTTCTTTTTTTTTTTTTAATGATGATTTAAGATCAAATTTCTATAAAATAATAAAAATATCTCTATAATATTTAGGGGTGGATGGATTTAAAAATTTTGAAAAAATATATTTTAGCTCGATATAAACTTAAATGTTCCAACCCCTTTTGGCTATGTCTCTAGTTGCAAAGCTAGCTCTATATCTCTTTGGAATTGGAGCGGGCAAAATATAAATTTTTAGAAAAATTACATGTAAATTTTAGTTTAATATAAATTTGAGGGACATCCACACCCTCCAACTCTAGCTGCCATCCCTAGTTGCATACGTAGCTCTATAGCTCTTTGAAATAGGGGTATGAAAAGAGTTAATGCTCAAAAGAGTTGAATTTGGGAAGAAGAACAATTTCACGTGCCAAAGGCATTATTATGGGACCTATGTTTACACTTTTTGTGAGTATTATTTGACGGGCGTGCCAAATTTGTTGCAGACATTAAAACTTGTCATGAGAGTATCGGTTGAATGAGAAGTCTTGGTTGATATGATTTGATCATCAACAAGAATGGTAATCAAGTTTCTTTTTCAAGTGAAGTGTGTTTGAAATGGCTAAGATCGAAGACAATTTGAATATAAGAGAAAGGCGACAAGATCTTTCTGTGGGTGTTTTTGATTATGAGATTTTATTGAGCGAAAAAGGGGGAAAAAGAAGGACTTTTTTTAATTTAACATAAAAAGGTGTTTGATTTAATATTTTGACACAAAAATTTAATTTCTTATAAAAATAACCGAAGTCGACAACCATGTTGTCAACTTCATTAAAAAAAAATTCAATTGAGTGTGTGTGTTAAAGCGTGTGTGTGTGTTAAAGATATATATATATATATATATATATGTATATGTATATGTTTCATAATATTATATATATATATATTATTTATATATTAGCTATATATATAAATATATAATCTATATTTTTTTATTCAAACAAAAAATATATATTTATAATTATATATATTTTATATTTATATATTTTATGATTTTTATATTATAATATATATATATATATATATATATTCAAGTATCAATTTGAACCGTTCATTTTATATGTTAAATATCCAATTACTCATAATAATAAGGGTATACGTACGAAAAAAGTTAACTACAAAAAAATAAGGGTATAAGTAACATTTAATAAAATTAACACATTCTGAATATTATTGTGGTACTTTGTCATTTTCTAACCTGTAAAAATATATCCAGATTTCGTGTAACGATTAATTTTTGAAAAAAGTTTATTACAATAATTTTTTAAAATTTTTTTATCACACTAATTTTTTTCTTAAAAAAAAGTCATAATGGAAGCCAAAAAAAATTACCCGATTTGTTTGATTAAAAAAAAAAATTTCTTCGAACCTTTGTCCCAATTGTTTCTTTATTTTACGTGCATGTATAGTATATATATGCATGAACTTGTACAAAAATGTATTCTTATAATTTGCAGTAAAATAAAGACGCAATTATACTGATGAAAAAAAAAATTCTACTGAAGTCGACATTGGGGTTGTCGACTTCCATTAATTTTTTTTTGTATTAAATTTAAATTTTGAAATATAAAAATAATATTTTAGTAGAAGTCGACAATTCCAATGTCGACTTAGGTTATATTTTTAAACTCTTTATTTTTGGGTCAAAATTTTAACACAAATACTTTTTTGTGGTATATTTGTAAAAATTCCGAAAAAGAATGTAGAGAAATTTGGAATCCATCTCATAAGCTACTTAGCCTACTTTAGTAATTTATTTATTAATTTTTTAAAAAAAGTAAGGTGGATGTATATTCAAGTAAATACCATTGCACATGAAAAAAGGAAAAAAAGTATGTAAATGAAACAATATTAAGTGCTAATATGAAAAAGGGAAAGTACCAAAAAAATAAATAATAATAATGACCTATTGAAATTACAATTACTACAATTGATGTCTACTTTTATTTTACAATAGCAACAATCATAGTTGCCCTAATTACGAAAAGGCTTTCTCTCCACTGCGTCAGGAGAATATGTATAGTTTTAAATTTTTAATAGATAAAGGGCTTTTTCTTGCTTTCTTTCTTTTTTTTTTCGGTTATTAGGCAAGTCCCAAGATCTTACTGATAATTATCTCTATGAAAAATACACTAGTAACATATGATAAATAATAAGAACTTTTGTTTTGCCTTGGCAATAATTTTCATAAGCTTTTGTATCAAAAAATTTTTTTCATAAGTTTAGTTAATAGCAACAAATTAAATTTAATCAATTAAAGCAATCATTGTTGATAATTATTGGCATACGCATAGCGACAATACAAATTTGATCATAATTACGTTATATATCAACTTTGCTTTTTTTTTCTAATGAAAGCGGTGTTTATTACAATCAATCGAATATATCAATACTATTACAATCAATACTCTCAAATGAAGAACAAACTATTACAATCACATAATCATCAAATATTAAACTACTATACAATAGAAATAAATTAGTATACAACTAAAATAATACCCGCATTCACGAAAATTCGAACCCACAACCTTTCCTCCACATTACTAATAAGACAAGGCCTCATCAACAAGTTATATATCAACTTATGCAACTATATATATATCGTATATGTATGTCACTAGTTGTCAACTATAATTCTTGTTATTATTAAGTTTATGAAATTTATTATTGAGACAAAATAATATTTAGTCTTACTTAACAAAATATAGCTTTATTGTTGTTTAATTATACATATTGTCACTCATATCTTTCGGATAATCACATGATATTTTGTCCTTAACTTATGTTCCCTTATATCGCTCCTCTGTATATATTTATTTTTGCATAGTATTTTACGTTCCTTTTTCTTCAAAATCGCATGGGAGAAAAATTTGATAAGATATTTCTAATAAAATATAGGGTCCAAATAAATATTTAATAGGGACGCTATCTCTATCGGTTCAATTGCTACATGAGTTGCGGGTCCAATGCATGCGTTGAGTTAAATTTTTTGAAAAATTTATAATTTTAGGACTCTATATTGTACCCTCTAATAATTTTAGAACAATAACTTTTTCTTTTGCAATTTCAGGACATTAAAATTTTCATTTGCAATTTCAGAATACGAATTTAAGATTTTGTGGCACATTTAGGATAAAATTCCGATCAATTTTGTCAATTTTCCAACAAATTTGCAAATATCGAAGTGAGAAGTCCTAAATGTGCCACAAAATCTTAAATTTATATCCTGAAATTGCAAATGAAAAAGTTAATATCCTAAAATTGTTAGATGCTACAACATACAGTCCTAAAATTATAATTTTTCCTTAAATTTTCACTAGAAGTAAAATAAAAGTTAACCACACTCATCTCTCCTAAGTTCAAGTAAAATAATAAAAAAGGCCCCTCTTATTTGGAAAATCACAAATTACCCCCTCAATATATAGTTCTTTTTGTTAAACATAATGGAATGATGTAAAAGATGGTGTTATCTTTATTTTATTTTATTTTTTATTTTTTCTGAAAGCTAGAAAATTAGAACAAAGTATAAAAATACTTTTGCATGATTTGTCTCCATTGAGTTTAAATGAAATGACAAAAAAAAAAAAAAAATCAATCCCTCTTGAAAAATTACAATTAGTCCCCTGAATTTATTGCTTCTTTTTGTTGTAACTAATCGAAATACGCAAAAGACTATGTTACCCTTATTTAGCTTTTGGTTTTTGCTTTTCTTGAAGATAGAAAAATATGAAGTCTGAAATGCTCTTTGGTCTTCGCCTCAAAAAAAGAAAAGAAAGAAAAAAGATTAAATTTCTTATGTTTCTGTTTGGGCCCAAAAATGAATTTTTGTATAAATTCGGAGTGGGCTGATTTTGGTCCTTTTCGCCACGCCGAAATGAATTAGTAAGGCCCAGGCCGCTTCGACGCGTCCACAGAGCCCATGTTGGAGGCCCAGGCCGGAATGAAATCACGGCCCATGGCCCAGTCGGCCAAAAATATAAAATAAAATAAATATAGATAATAAATTTAAATTCAAATCCCTTGCAATTAGGGGTTGTTAGGAGATGGCTAAAAATAGGCATTGTTATATCTGCACATGTCCTAAAAGAAAGGCCATATGGTGCTAATATTTGAAATTTAAATAAAGATGGCAGCAACTGCCACTTCTAGGAATAAGGCCGGCCATTCATCTTTTTGGCTAGGTTTGAACAAATCATTTCCAGCTCCAAGAATAAAGGAAGGCAGTTGCAGCCTGAAGTCTATAAAAGGAGCCGGATTCTTCATATCACAAGAACAGACAACATCAATCAATCAAACACAACAACAATTTCTCAATCAAGAAGTCCACACTTCTCTGATTTCTTAGCTTAAATGAACAAAGAATAGCTTTAGTTCAAGTAGGTAGAAAACCGCTACGGGTGTTTGTAGCCATACCTCATTCGGCTCGAAGTGAGGATATCAATGCACTCATTCCGTAACGTCACGAGGTCGTAGCCATCACTCACTCGGATTGGGCTCGGTTCGAGGTGAGATATCAATGCGGCGGAGTGGTACCCAGCATTCATATCGAGCGCATGCATGAAGGGGAATGCAGACGAAGTCAATCAATGCTCGTCGGAGTGAACAACCTCTGAAAACAACCACAGGTAGATATGGCCGGAGTCATCAATGTGTCCGATTTGTAGCTAGAGTTCTTAGGGGCTGCTCAATGCATCTCTGTCATAGATATGGCCCGAGTCATCAATGCGTGTGTATGTAGTCGAGTCCTGTAAGGTTCACATGGCGAGTAGCTATCGTCTTCTAATGTATTTCCTTTTCGATTTAAGCTTTCTGACCCTTTTCGATTTTTGAGAGTGCTAAATTATTAAGTCCTACATTCAGTTGTAGGCAAGTAGAACCTCAGGGGTAGTGTTTGCCTACTCCAATTCAATCGCTTTTCAGATAGAAGTTTTAGGCGCATCACTGTTTCATTTCGATTCACATTAATTCCATTTCGAACCACCTCACATTCACTCTGAACCATAAGACTTCCACTTGTGTGCTACTGCACACTGGCACGCCCGCACCCGAACACAAAGAAGCTCACTTCGAATCGGCTGTTTTCCCATCGAACTCAGCCGGTTCGAACCCTGAGCTGCCACTTCGGCGCGGCCGGAAGAAATTTATGCAAACAGTTTCCATTATTTTCTTTTTCTCTCTAATTCATGTGAAACATGCAGAAAAGATCCAAGTGACCCCTTACTCTATCCCCGCCACCAACAGATAAAGTGGAATGCATCGCCAATCGCTTTGGTGGCAATTTGTTTTTCCATTAAGCCTCAGACGCCCACGGTTGGGTTTTAGGAAAAAAAAATTATTTTGCCCTTTTTTGGGGGGGTTGTGATTGTCAAAATACCCTAATTTTTTAAAATATTTAAATTTTACCCTAAATCGAGCTTTGAAAGCTCGGTTTTACTGTACTGGCAGAGTATGACCGAGCTTTCAAAGCTCGGTCTAAGTTTTTTTATTTTTTTTTCAGAAAATAATAATTTTTTAGTAAATGAATTTTGTATTTTTTTTTAAAATTTGAAGGCCGAGCTTCAAGAGCTTGGTCTATAGTTTTTAATAATTTTTTTTTAAAGTATAAGGCCGAGCTTCAATAGCTCGGCCATATTATTAGTTTAATATATATATATATATATATTTTTTTTTTAAAACTAAATATTATTTTAATATTATTTTAATTTTTAATTTTTAATTTTTTTTAAATATATTTTTCAATGCAGTATATAAACATGTTCCAATTCAAAATTTTAATTCACAAACTTCTCATTCAATGTCGCATTTTTCATTTACGAGTTATAATAAATTCTATAAGTATTTTAACAAAATAGATTTAATTAAAAAGATAAGATAATAGAATATCAAATTTCAGTTAAAAATATTGTGGTAATTATAAAATATCACAAATAAAGAGATAATGTAAATTAAAATTTTTTATTCCAAATAAAGAAAGTATAAATATATGACAAATTAGTATTGATATGTACCAATTATTGACATTGTTGGGCACGTTACCTTGATCTTTCCCTAATTTGTGGTTGGTCCATCTCATTATGAATGCGAGTGGTAACGTCACAGCCGCGCCGTTGCTCCTTTAACCTGTCGGGATTGTGGACTAATTTGAAATCAGCTTCTGGCCAATAAGCTTTATCCCAAATAGGCTCGAATATACCCATATATGTTTGCTGGTAAGAGTCTATATTGTAGTACCACGCAAACATTTGACTGGTGTCCATCGAAAATTGGGTTGCCGCGGCTAAGGCATGTGAGCATGGTATACCAAACTGTTACCAAATCCCACAAGAGCATGTATCTTTTGTTAACTTCACAACAAATCGACGACCAGCCCCGTGTCCTGTGTCTCTGGCAAGTATTGATACGGTACGTTCATGGTACACAAAATTCTCGACGACATGCGATAGTGAGGCATTTTTGTAAGCATTGTAATAGGCATATGCATGATCGGTCCAATGTTGGTTATTTGATCGCATACCGTTTCCCATAATAGAACGCTGATGGAATCAATTTATGGTGCGGTTGAAGGTGAGATGGACGAACGTGACGATAGGCAAACGACGACCACCCTTGAAGGCACCATTGATACATTAGAACATATTTGTGGTCATTATGCCTATTCGTTTTCCACCATCGTATACGGCTGTCCATTTCTCCAAGTCGATGCGTTCAAGGTATCTTGCCGCCTTGGGTTTGCTCGTATTTGCTCCATGATCTTGTTAAAGTCAAACTCAGTTGGAGCATTCCCAACACTCCAGCATAGGTCTTTGGCGAGGATATTTTTGACTTTTGCGTTTAAATTTGAACAAAGGTGCCTAAGACAGAATTGATGACATCCAAGAGGCTCTTTGAATGCAACGAGTTGTTCGACTGCCGAAGTTATGCCAACATGTCTATCTGAAATGAGGCATGCACCTTGATTTTGTCCGATAACATGTTGGACCAACATTGACAGGAACCATGACCAGGACGAGCGTGTTTCTTCATCAACTAATGCGTATGCCAGTGGCAACACATTTTGGTTTTCGTCCATTGTGCACGCAATTAGGAACTTGTATTTGTACTTCGTATACAAATGAGTTCCGTCAACGCTAATAACCTTGCGGCAGTGTCGAAAAGCATCTATACATGGCTTGAATACCCAAAACACATATCTTATCATTTTTGTTGTGGGATCGTCAGTATTGAGGTTAAGTCATTCTACGACAGTCCCGGAATTCCACCTTTGTAATGAAAAATGCGACATTGAATGAGAAGTTTGTGAATTAAATTTTTAAATTGGAGCATGTTTATATATTGTATTGAAAAGTATATTTAAAAAAAATTAAAAATCAAAAATTAAAATAGTATTTAGAATTAATATATATATATATATATATATATGGCCGAGCTTCAAAAGCTCGGCCTTCTAATTTAAAAAAAAAAATATATATATATATATATATATAAAACTAATAATATGACCGAGCTATTGAAGCTCGACCTTATACTTTTAAAAAAAAAAATTATTAAAAACTATAGACCGAGCTCTTGAAGCTCGGTCTTCAAATTTAAACAAACAAAAATACAAAATTCATTTACTTAGATCGAGCTCTTAAAGCTCGGTCTTTATTTTCTGAAAAAAAAAAAATTTAGACCGAGCTTTGGAAACTCTGTCATACTCTGTCAGTACAGTAAAATCGGGCTTTCAAAGCTCGATTTAGGGTAAAATTTAAATATTTTAAAAAATTAGGATATTTTGACAATCACGACCCCTAAAAAGGGTAAAATAAATTTTTTTTCGGGTTTTAGGGGGTGGGGGTTGGTCATGATAAGGGGTCGGAATGCGAGTTGCAATCTAAAATATAATTTTTTTTTAATTTTGTATTCATTACTTAAAAAAAAATTAACCTAATTTGACCCATATAATATGATAGTGTCATATTTGCATACCTATTACGACATCTTATAAAAATATTTCAATAAACTATACCAAAATTGAATTATAATGTATTTATTATGACATTATAAAGTGTCACAACATGCTATCGTGACACTCAAATACATGTCACGTTAACTAGTGTCACTAAAAGCCAATTTAATTTGATAATACTAAATAAAGTATCACATATTTTAGTATCACGATCGCATATTTTAACAATTTATAGTGCCATGCCAAATACCTTATATTTCAAATTTGATATAATTTATTAAAATACTTTTATGAAATATCACGATCGATATATAATTATGATATTATTTAAAAGTGTCATATTATGTGTGTTCAATTAAACCATTTTTTTAGAAGGGATTGGTTTCGCTGCTTTTGCAGCATTCAAATCCCACCCCAGGAAGACGATAAGATTTGTTCGGACTCCTAGGTGGTCCAATTGTAGCCAACAGCGCTTGTTGGAGGTTAATGCAAGCTACAACAGCGGTAATGAAGGGTGGCGGTGACTGATCGGCAAGAATAAAAAGGGGGGGAGAGAGAGAGAGAGATCATTTTACGGTAAATAAATTTAAAAAAATAGTTAATGTAACACTTATATATAATTATTTCTATTTTTAACTAAAATTGAACTAGTAAGAGTGTTAAGAGAATACTAAACAATTACAGTGCGTTTGGCAGAGGAAAGAAAATGAGTGGATTTTAATTTTTCACATGTATGTTTAGTTGAAAGGAAAACAAATGGAAGGAAAATAAAAATCTATTTATTTCTCTTATTTGTTTGAATGGAAAAGTGGAAGGAAAAAAATTTATTTATGTACTAAACGACAATTATACCTTTATATCATTATAAATCATAATTATGTTTATGAATTTATGTATTAAAATAGATTAATAAAATTAAACTAAATAAGTATAATGTAAATAAAATACATAAATTAATATAATGAAATATTTTTTTACATTGTGTCAAATGACAACCACAATCTTATATAATTATAAATACAATTAAATTATAAATATAATTTTGTCGTACAAAATTTAATGAAAATAAAATAAATAAATATGTGAAATACATTTTTAATGTATTATACAAATGCACACGTCATATTTGCTATTTGAAAAATGCAAGGATTCATGCTAGTAGAAGATGCAATATTATTTAAACACCTAGTTATACATATGGGCAATTTTGGAAATATTATTTTATAGAGGTCCTTGTGTTATTTTTCTCTCATTCTCCATCCGATTTTGGGTGGAAAAAAAATCAGTGGGCCCCATGCTTATTTTTCCATTCTCAATTTCTTTTCTTCCCTTTTCCTCCCATAACCAAACAAGGGAAAATATATATTTTCCTTCCAATTTCCTTCCTTCCTTCCCCTCCCCTTCCTTCCATTTTCCACCCTACCAAATAAAGCCTTAATGCAAATTGATCGAGTAAATATTTTTGTTAGTTAAAAGTAACTTTAAGATAAATCAATTGTAGTATAATTTTTTAAAATTTACTTAAATATTTATACTAAATATATCATAAAACAAATATAAGTTGTTTAATTATGCAAATAAAATGCTGAATTTTATATTGTTAAAATTACTTTGTTCAAATAATGATAAGAAAAGATACCACAAAATTGACTCCTTTCACATTTTTAAAAAACATTACAACAATGAAACCCCAATGTACTTTAAAAACTTACAACAAACTTCCCATACAAAATATATAATTCCTAACAAATACACCCAAAAGGGTATTTCTGTCCACTAAAAACGTTTGACAGATTGGTTGAGGCATATTTGAAAAAGGAAAATAATATTGGCACTCCAAATTTTATATTAGAGTTACATCCCTATTATTTTATTAAGGGATTGACTAAAACATTCATTAATTTATAAAACATTATGTATATTATTTTTGAGTGACAGTACACCCTTCACTCTAATATGCATTTTTCTTTCATTTTTTTTTTGTACATCTAACATTCTAACAAAAAAGAATTTAAATAAAACTCCATAAATCAAATATAGGAATCATTGAGTACAAAAACAAAATATAGTATAATTCAAAAAATAGTATATTTCTATTAGACAGATAAAACTTGAACTTAAGTACTTCTAAACACTCATATCTCATAATAGAGTTTCAATTAAACTATCTGGTTCATTTCTCTAATCTTGCACAACAACAACAACAACAACAGCAACAACAACAATAACAACAACAACAATAATAATATAATAATAATAAGAGTAAGCACTCTTTATATAAAAAAAATAAAGTACATCATTTTTTTTTGAATTTTGGATTTATTCTACTCTTGTTTATAGCTACCGAGAAGTCGAGAAGAGAATTTGATTTTCTACTCTAAGTTGTAAATGTTGTCCCGCTAAATTAAACATAAAGTGAATGGATAGTGATTTAGGATAATTTTGTCCAATAAATTAACCAAATTAAATGATGGTTAAAAAGTAAAAGGGTACTTCGGTCAAATGTCTAAAGCTAAAAATTGAAATGGAGCTCCCAATATAAAAATTTAGAGTGCTAATATCATATCCCTTTAAAAAATTATTACATTTTTTTTTAGTGAAAACCATTAGAAACCCTCGAGATGATATAGTGTTTTTCGTAAATGGCGACAAATGTGAAAGGGTTTATGGCAATTTATAAATAAGATGTGTTTTTTTTTTTTTTTTTTTGATAATTTTGCCTAAATTCACAAGAAATATATGTGATTCGTGTCCTAAAAATATCAAAGATTGATAAATTTGAGCATGTGGTAGAAAGCTTGAGGGGACTGGTGATTGCGAGATAAAGAAGATTCTAAATCGTCTCTCATGGAATTTTCGTACAGAAGGTAGTACTGTTGATAACTGGTGGCCGACGGACAGACAGCCCATATGTCTCTACCATATATTTAATCTCTGGTTGCTATTCAAAGAATTTTAGATTCGAGCGTTAGACACAATGTTGACCTCTTTGGTACAATTAATATATATTTTGATATTTTTAAGATATTTGATGTATTCTTAATTTTTGAATTCAAATAATTTTTTAATAAATATTATTTTCTTCCTTTATATCATCACATATTTGTTTGGAAAGAATAAGATTTAATTAATATATTTCCTTAATATCAATTACTAAATATTCTAAATCTTGATGGAAGATTCAGATGGAAATTGACCGATTGCCTTTCGTATTATTATACTCCACATCTTTATTATTTTGGTAAGTTTGACTTGGAATGATTTGAATGCATTAATTACATTTAAAACTTGCCTTAATTACAATCTAGAACTTTATTCATTCTGCAGAAATTAAGATTATATCTTTGTTATTTTGGTAAGTTTAACTTGAAATGATTTGAATACATTAATCATCACGTCTGGAACTTGCTTTAATTACAATTTGGAACTTTATTCATTCTGCTGAAATTAAGTTCATATCTTTATCATTTTGGTAAGTTTGACTTGGAATGATTTGAATACATTAATCACTTCTGGAACTTGCCTCAATCACAATCTGGAACTTTAGTTTCCGTCTGGAACTTTATTTATTCTACTGGAATTAAGATTATAACGATTCCTTCCACTTTTATCATCAATATAGCCATTTGAACTTGATTTGTTAGGCTAGAATCAAGGCCACAAACGGCTCCTTCCTTTTCTCATCAATATAGCCGTTGGAACTATCATTACTTAAAGGAGAACTCTCATCCCTTAGTGAAATGTGATTGTGTGAGAGTCTTATAGTTGAAACGAGAGTATTGAGTTCAATATCAAGATTCTTATCATCATATAATTCTCGTTTGCTTGTATTTTCTTTTCTCGAGGGACTTTCGAGGTGAAGAGTGAGATTCTAAGCACAAGAATTCCTTGAGGGTGAGTTGAGTTGTGAAGTGTTGCTGGGTCATGGAGTTGTTGTTGCACTGGTAGTTCCAGCTAGGTGTTTAGTGGACGTTTAAACGTGCTACACCGAAGTCTTGGCAGAAGTGTTTAACTGCGAACTAACCGCCAGAACCAACTAGACTATCTTACTTCGATCAGGGGCCGGTTAAATTGTTTATTGTTTCTCTCTTTATCGAGAGTTTGTAACTCTCGATTGATTGTTACATGTTATACTGGAACTTATATTATAACTGTACTAATATTGTTTGTTGTTAACAGGTTACCCTAAGTGAAAATTTAGGAACTGGACGTAGCTCAATTGGGTGAACCAAGACAAATCTCTGTGTCATTTATTGCTTTGCATATTTTGTATCATTACTTGCTCTGGTACTATCGATGGTACTTACAGAACCAATAATTTACTTGCTCTGGTATTATCGTTGGTACTTCCAGACAGTAACTATCTTTTAAGCAAAGCATTGATATTTAAAACCTTAAACTTTCCGTTGCGTTTTACAAAAATCTTAAAAAATGTTTTAAGGTCTAATTCAATCCCCCCTTCTTAGGCATATCCCATCTATCACACACACATGCCAATCTTTGAAAAATCTACTACATCCAATGCAAATAAAAAATAATCTTGAGTGTAATATGTTATTAATATTGGAATTCATGTAACTTCTTGATATAATGTTAATTTGAATATTTTCGTTTTTGATTCTAAGAGATCCTAGATGTTGTCATCAAATTTCACAGATTTCAGGTCCTTACTTTTCTTCAGTTCTCTGCACAATCAAGAGCAAGAAATTTAGGGTTAGGTTATTTTTTGTTTTGTGATGGTTTTGTTGTGAAACCAAAAATATGATTGAATGTTAGAGTATAAAAATATTGAATTGGTATATTGAAACTTGAAAGTAATATTCACATCAGGTAATATTGTTAATCCATAAGCGCATATGAACTCATTGTTCTAGGTTAAAAAAACAATATTTGAAGTTAATAGTAATTTCTTTGTGTTGAATTAATGGAAGGAATATCATCTCATTTAACTTATTGGTGGTCTCATTATGAGAATGATAATCATGAATTGTATTTAAAATGAGATATACAATCATATTTTCAATTGAAAAAGTTGTTGAAAATGAATAAAGTATAACTCTAGATACAGTCATTACAACCTTAGTTTTCTAGCCTATTATAAAGAAAAATTTCTGATGCTGAGTTTTGTTTAAGCAACTCATCTTACAAAGTGATACTAGATCCTCAATTACTTAAGGGCATGAGAGAGAGAGAGAGAGAGAGAAGTAGAAGATTGATGGTGTTATTCTAGGTTCACAACTTCAGAAACTACTGAAGTGGCTCTTGACATTGAATATTGAGTGTCATGATGAAAGAAAACTTACCGAGCCAGTGAAATTGGCACTAGCCAAATTAATGAGAGTGGCGCATCAATCTAAATGTGTATTGGATATAATTAGAGAGACGTTATATTTTGTATTACATGAGTTTATTTTCAACAAAGATACATACCAAATATTATATAACATTTTTTTTTTGGTCAATTATGTGACGTTGTGATATCTTAATACAAATTTCGAGAGGATATGCTAATTATGCCACTCAAGAATGTACTATTGGTATGGTTATTCGGAATTTGTTAAAAGGCCTAGCATATTGCTTCTTGGAATTAATGTATCCCGTTATCATATAGCTTATGGTACACTTTTGTACCTATGTAAACATGTACGTAGATCATATAATGTAGTTGTCTCCGTAATTTTGTATAAATTTAATAAACCTATGACCCATGCACGAGGACGGCAGGTGGGATGTGCATAGACGGAGCTAAGGATGTGGAAGGCACAATCGTCCTCTTTATTTTATATATATTTCTTAGAAAAATTTAAATAGTATCATAAAATTTTAATCTCACTTTTTGAACAAAAAATTCTACTTACATCTCTATGAATATGTTAGACAAATTATTATGACAAACAATCACTACAAAAGGATACTCTCTTCACTGATAACAAAATTCATTCCAAACTCCACGAAGTTTGTCACATAATATATAGTCTTGGAATGGATTTTGTCTACCATAAATCTTAGTATGTGATTTGTCACTAATCAATTATATTTTAACTCTTAGTTTTAATTTGTTCAAATTATACCACAAATCCATCACAAATACCTTTTTTAATTATGGAATTTTATCTGTTTCAAATTTTCATTAGTAAATGGGGTGCTTTCTTGCATTACTATAAAAAAATGTCCATGGGGATACATTTTTGGAGACGCTTCTAGAAAAAATGTCTTAACAACTATGGTATCGAGACACTTACAATAAAAGTGTCATAATTTTCATTTTTATTGCAATGCCTAATTAAAAGTATCTTAATAGGACCCTTTTTTAAAAGGGTTCTATTTACTTTAACTTTTAATGTAACATACTATTACACTTCTCTTAAAAAGCCTTAATAAAATTATTTTGTGACATTTATATTGATATGTCTCTTAAAGGTCTATAGGGACTCATTTTTTGAGATGCTTTCAAGAAAAATATCCCAGCACCTATTGTATCAACTATTTGTTGGATATATTTGAATATCATTTAAACTCTGTAATTACAATTTTTTGATTCTTATAGGCATTTTCTATCATGTTGATTAGTTGGTTTAAATTTAAAATTAAACAATTGATAAGTTCAAAAACATGTGATATGTCTGGAATATATATATATATATATATATATATTAACAAATTTTTGATTCTTATAGGCATTTTCTATCATGTTGATTAGTTGGCTTAAATTTAAAATTTAAAAATTGATAAGTTCAAAAACATGTGATATGTCTGAAATATATATATATATATATATATATATATTAACAACTTATGATAATAACTTAGTGGCACAACTTATTTTTCTTTAGTTGGAGACTTGAGTTCGGAGCCTATTGAGCACAAAATATATATCCCTTCTAGGTGGGTGTGGTCTAGGCTCAAGCGGGCATTGGCTGACTCTCCAGGGGTCGTGGTGGTTGTTCTAGCAAAAGTTCAACGATGACAGTTACCTTTTTGAGAGACGCTTTTAAAATTGTTAAAAGTTTATTATGACACTTAAAAGTGTTGTCATAAATCCATCTAGCTACACTTTGAATATAACGTAAGACTAATTACGAGATATTTTATAATGTCACTACTCTATGATTTGGAGACTCTTTAAGATGTCTTCATATGTCAATATAGTTACACTTTGAGTGTCATGTAAAACTAATTACAATTCACTTTCTAGTGTCACTATTCTATGATTTAGAGACTCTTTAAGATGTCTTAATATGTCCATATAGTTACATTTTGAAATTTATCTAAAACTAATTATGAGACACTTTATAGTGACTCTTTAAAATGTCTTAATATATCCATATAGTTACACTTTGAGTGTCATGTAAAACTAATTATGAGACACTTTATAGTGTCACTATTCTATGACTTGGAGACTTTTTAAGATGTCTTAATATGTCCATATAGTTACACTTTGAGTGTCACATAAAACAAATTATGAGACACTTTATACTATCACTATTCTATGATTTGGAAACTCTTTAAGATGTCTTAATATGCCAATATAATTACGCTTTGAGTGTTACGTAAAATTAATTACGAGACACTTTATAGTGTCACTATTCTATGATTTGGAAACTCTTTAAGATATCTTAAAAATAGTTTTTTGGAGAAGCTTCGAGATATTATGACCGCTTTCCATTAGATGCTTTTATAAAGCATTCAAACATAAAAGTATCTCCATATAATACTTGTTGGGACACCGTTTAGTGTTTTGATAGACCTTTTTTTCTAGTAGTGTTAGGTGAATTTTATCTTGTAATATCTTTTGACACAATTAATTGTTTGATATTGCAACTTCTAGATCAACCCCCCACCCCAAACACGCACACACACGCGCGCGCACACACACACGATATATATATATATATATATATATATCTCGACAGTTCCTGCTTGTGTTTAATCCACACATGCCTCTACACCGCTTTCTTCGTGTTTTGTTGGTTTTAGTTAAAAGAAATGTAATTAAGACAAGTGACTAGTCAGTGGTGATGATGAGTTTAATGTGCAGCCAAAAAAAAATGTACAGAATTTTAGGGTCGTATCCGTAGAAGTAGCATGGATCCTCCAATTCTTGACCACATTATTTGATGAATGGCCTAACATGAAACTGAAAAACTTTTTTTCATTTGACGCCAACTAAAACAAAGTCTTACGTTTGATTAAAGCTCACCCCGAAATGACAAGTTATAAATAGTGACGTTTCAGGGATTCACTCACATGCACTGGTCTCCCATATTTACACCACCACCTCTGTTCCTAACCCAATCGCTTCTCTCTCTCTCTCTCTCCCCAACTGCAACAAAGTGGTAAAAACATATCGTTACTAATTAATGGAATGCCAATTATGATATCAGATTATAATCATTATTATTTTACTAAAATAACAGCTTTAGTCATGTTAGAGCTGTTAATGTAAACAAACTCTCTTAATTCACAAAAAATATGTAACGATATTGTAAGGAATTCTGTTACTAGTTCTATAATGAATTTTATTAGATTTATAATGGATTATTCAGTTAATTAAAATTATCTATGGCTAGTTAAATAAACAATATATATGTACTTTACAAAACTTTGATTGTTACATATGCATATTTCATTAATAATCATTAGTGACAGTTAAATACAATTCTGGTTACAATTTAAATTTGTAAAAGTTAATATTATAATGATAAACTAAAAATTCTTATAACTATAATTATATGTATATATATATATAAGTATATATGACAACTTTCATATATACTAATATCTGGTTACTGATATATAGTTTTTATGGGTGAATGATACTTTGTATTCCTAAATTATACCCTAATCATATTTATCTTCCTTAACCATAAAATATAGCAAATTAACACCTTGTAATGGTAAAAAAGCAGCAAATCAGCCCTTGATATGAATGACATATATATATCAAGGGTTGATTTAGTATATTATGTAGTTTAGAAAGGTAAATGCGGCATAGGATATGACTCGAGGATATAAAATGTAAAAATTCTTTTTTTAATTTCTTTTTAGGGGTTTTACCTTTCTAACACGTACCCCCTCGTACAATATATATATCAGGCCTAGCTAACATGAATATAACTAAAGCACGCTGCCTGTTTCTCCAAACAAACACATATAATTTCACTCGAAATCCCAATATTCCCTCAATCTTTCCATTAAATTAACAAAAAAAAGAAGAAATTCATGGCAAAAACCAGAAAATTTGGCAGCAAGAAAAAGAATGGCGGTATTGTAAAGCTCAAAATAGCTGTGGAGAGGATACAGAAGGGTCTACTCCTCGGCAAGAAAAGCTCCTCTTCCGGTGATTTTCCGGTGCCGGACGACGTGAAGGAGGGCCATTTCGCCGTGATCGCAGTGGACGACGACGAGTTGAAACGGTTCATCGTGCCACTGAGTTTCTTGACTCAACCCTCGTTCTTGAGGCTCTTGGAGCAAGCGGCGGAGGAGTACGGCTTCGACCACGCCGGGGCGCTGACGGTTCCGTGCCGGCCGAGCGAGCTCGAGCGGATACTGGCGGAGCAATGGGCGAAGGAGGCGGCGGCGAGTAGCGGGGGCCGCGGTGGTGCTGATAAGTGGGGTGGTTCTTATAATAAGACCATGGTGATTAGGAGTTGCTAATGTTTGATATGTTATGTATATCATGTGTTGCACAAATATTTGTTTTACTGTCAAAATTCATGTTAATTTAATCTATACGTGAAGTAGTTTGTTTTGATTATAAATTAATGATGATGATTTAGAGTATGTATGGCTACTCTTGCTAACAATTTGTGTTTCTAGTACTTTAATTTTTTTCTTAATCAAATTTTTTCTTTCTTTGTTTTGGTAACATTGCAAGGAGTAGCATAGTAGTTTTTGCTACTATAAAGAAAAGAAAGTTGATGCCGGTTGAACAAGTGCATACTTTTGTATTTAATCTTAATTATTCCGAGTTTAATTAGGATTAATTATTTAAGGTCTCGGGCTGCATTTTTCTAGTTTGTTATACAATTGTGCATCATTTTCTACTCCACTCATTAACACACGATATGTACATTGATGGATGAATGATGCATCGTTATACAATTGAAAATATGAATCAATGATGTAGTAGATGATCGTTTTCTCTTATAATATATGTGCGTATATTGTTTAAAATTTCATTCACCTATAAATATTCTATTATTTTCTTATTTTGTAAAATATTAATTCCGCTTTCAAAATTAGAAGTTTTTAAATTTGTCACGAATATATTTTAACCATTAATAGTCACATCATTCTATAGACAAAAAGTAGACATATTTTATGCTACTATAATAATATAACATTTGTTCAATAATGTCATATCTCAATGGTAATTAAGGTAAAAACCTCATGACCAGAGAAGTCAGGGGTTCATATCCCATATATCTGTGGATTTGAGTCTGCTTATATAATAGTTGGTTTGGTGTATGATTTATTTAATTATAAAATTATAGATTGTGGTTATTTGTATTTCGTGAATTTGAATATGATTGATGAAATGTGATATATCATTTCTAGGCTTTATTGCAATTTTAGGACAGTTAAGATGCCACTTTTCACATTTAGGACACTTTTTATTAGGGGTGGCAAATGTGGGACACTAAATTTTAAAAATTTTGCAATCTTAGGACTCCGGCCACTATTCCGGTTAACTTCGCTGGAAAATGACACATCATCATCAAAAAATACATACATGTCTGTCAATTTTGGGTGTTTGCTGATGTGGCCGATGACATGGATTTTAAAATGTACATTTTGGAGCCAAGTAGATTAAAGGAAAAAATTGAAAAAAAAAATATTTATGTAATAAAAATATGCATAATAAAATAATATAATAAATACATAAATATTTATTAGACCCCCCCCCCCCCCCCCGCGGCAAAACCCCCACCCATCCCACCCCTTTTTCTTCCTGGAAAATCTCCAGGTACCCACCATCCCACCCCCACCCCTTCTTCTTGGAACGTCAGCACCCCACCCCATCCCATCCCACCCCTTCCCCTTCCCCTTCCCCTTCCCCTTCCCCTTATCCCTTATTCTTCTTAGGGCATGACGAAATGGGACGAGGCGGCGGCGACGATGACAGTGACTTGGGGAAGGGGTACGTGGTGGAGGTGGCGGCAGCGACTTGATGGCTGAGGGAGGGGGAAGTGGCGGCGGGTGACTTGGGGGCTGAGGGAGAGGTAGGTGGCGGCAGTAGTAGCAATTTTCGAGTCTGAGGAAGAGGAGGTGGTGGAGTTGACGACGGCGATGTGGGGGCTGAGTGAGGCAGCAACGGCGAGTTGGCTAGGGTTTGGGTGGGGGCAGGGAATGCGGAGGGGGGGGATTGGGCGAGTTGGGGGGAGGTAGGGTTTGGTAGTTTTTTTTTTTTGAAAAAAAATTATTCACACTACTAGAAAAAGAGCAAATAGCCACGGATTTTAGCCACGGATTAGCAACGGTTTTCGGTGAAAAAAAATTTGAGCTTTAGCCACGGATTGGCCACGGATTACCCGTGGCAAGCCGTGGCTAAATGTCGTGGCTAAATTTGGCGCCAGTTTTGCTGCCAATGGTTAGCCACGGCCTAGCCGTGGCTAATTTGGCCACGGCCAGACCGTGGCTAAGCCGTGGCCCTTAGCCACGGTCTAGCCACGGCCTAGCCGTGGCTGTATTAGCCACGGCCAGGCCGTGGCTAAGGGCCACGGATTAGCCACGGCCTGACCGTGGCTAATCCAGCCACGGCTAGACCGTGGCTAAATCGTGGCCCTTAGCCACGGCCAGACCGTGGCTAATTTATAACATTGATGTCCCGTGTTCGAATCTCCTTGAGCGCAAAAAAAAAAAGCTTGGGGACGCGGGTTTCGGGTCCGGGTTGGGGCGCGGTTCCGGGTTGGGCCGCGGGTTTGGGTGTAATTAGCTTTTTTTTTTTTTTTTTCCAGTGGCCACGGATTAGCCACGGCCAAACCGTGGCTAATCCGTGGCCCTTAGCCACGGTTAGGCCATGTCTAGAAAAAAGTGGCCAAAGTTGGCCACGGCTTGGCCGTGGCTAAGCCCAGCCGTGGCTAAAAAGCCGTGGCGAAGGTTAGCCACGCCACTTTTAGCCACGGAAAAAATCCGTGGCTAATCCGTGGCCAATCCGTGGCTAATCTCCTTGGCCACGGATTTTTTGCCAAATCCGTGGCTAAAATCCGTGGCTAAATGCCTTTTTTCTAGTAGTGTCATATATATATATATATATAGTATAATTATCATTTCAAAAAAAATATATTGTATAGTTATTATTTAAAAAATTATATTTAATTTTTATATTTATGTATATAAATATTATATGTACTTAAATTTCATATTTTTAATATGTATTTTCTTGCAAAATTATAACTCAATGTTGATGTGAAATCTGATGTAGCATTATAATTGGCCAATTAGATACTAACTCATTCCAACATAATCCATGTGTGCCACGTAGGTGCCATGCGTCTTTTTCAGGCGAAATTAATCGGAATAGTGGCCGGAGTCCTAGGATTGCAAAATTTTTAAAATTTAGTGTCCCACATTTGCCACCCCTAATAAAAAGTGTCCTAAATATGAAAAGGGGCATCTTAACTGTCCTAAAATTGCAATAAAACCTATCATTTCTAATAGAAAACTGAATAATCTAAATAGTTTTCATATCAAGCAATGAAGGAAAATAAAGGTTTAATAAGACTAAAGTGCGAAAATTAAAAAAATTGGTATTAATACATTTTGCTTGAACTGAAAACAATAGCTGATAGCTAGGCTCTTCAAACATATTTGATACTTTTCCTTTTTCATTTTTTTGTAAGCTCACAAATTTCATCGGGGAAGTTAAGTTCGCCCAAATTTATAAGCTGTCCATTTTATCAAGGTTTTTGCATTTACTTTTGTTTAGAGGGGTATTTTGTCAATATTTTATTTCAAGGGATAAATCTTAACGAAAAATGAACAACTAACATATTGAAATCTAACGATGCACAATTGTTTGTTTAAAGTCAGTAACTCAAAATTTTATTGGGAAAGACGGTAAATTAGTCACATTGATTATGTCTACCAAACAAAAAAAAAAAGTCACATTGATTATGTTAATGATATTATTGCCCTTAGCTTCGGCTACAAGGCCCACAACGGATAAAAGAAAATTGCTAATACTTTGATCTTTATTTACATTATAAATTACTAGTCGGTAGGACACACTCGGTGTATATATAAAATAAAATTAAAATTAAAATATAATTTAATTTAATTACATATTTAAATTATGAATATAAAATTAAAATATTTATTAGATTTTATACATTATTATATATTTTTTAATTATTTGTAATGTATGTATTTTATTAAATTTGTTAAAAAAAGCTTAAAATAAATATTTTTTTTGGTTATATCTTAAAATAAATATAGAATTATAAGATTAACAAATAAATAAGAAATAAAAAATAATAAAACAATAAGAGAGATATGAAAAATATATATCTACATTATTAATAAAGAGTGTGAAGGGTCTAATAACTATCAAAAGAGATCAAAGAGATTAGTATGGTTAGTAGACTCACTAAACTCTTTATTAATAATATAGATAATAATAGGGGCCTGGGGGGCGTGATCGCCTCCATCTCAAGTTTATATTTAGGTGAAATTTATATGCATTCCTCTGAAAATTTTAAATTTTATACCCCACTAAATTATTTTATAAAATTTTAACATCACCTACACAAAAATTTTGAATTCCATTTGTATCTATTATATGTAGGGATAGCAATGGGTCGGGTTTCGCGGGTCCCTGACCCGGACCCGACCCGCTCGGGGCGGGTTTGGACCTGTATAATCAGGTTTAGGACGGGTTGCGGGTCTAGAATTCTAGACCCGTACGGGTTCGGGTCGGGTCTCGAGTTCAAGTGAACCCGACCCGAACCCGACCCGTATATACATATAAATATATTTAATATATATAATATAAATATATAAATAAATACAATTAAAAAAATCTTAAAAATCTTAAATACATTTCTCTAATTATTGCTTTGAGAAGGTTAAACTCAATGGTATAACTATGAATATGTTTTATTAAGCATCAACTAAGTGGTATTTGGTATTTGGTAATGTCATTTCTCTATCTATTGGTTTGAGAATGTTGTTTTGAATATTTGAAGTTGATTTGATTATTATTATTTCATTTGAATATGTTTTATTAGATTTGATGTACAATTTGAATGTTTTCTTTTATTAAGTTTTTTGTATAATTTAAAAATTATTGTCTCAAAAAAGTTGTTAAAAAATAAAAATTTTAATTATTGGAGCGGGTTTACGAGTCGGGTTTGACGGGTATACGGGTCGGGTTTGGCAAGTATACGGGTCGGGTTTGGTGGATTGGGACGGGTTTATGAACCCACCGGGTTCGGGTCTTTGGCGGGCCGGGACCCCCCAGGTCTGGGACGGGTCTCGGGTCCAAAATTTTCTGGCGGATCGGGTCTCGGGTTTGGCCAAACCCGTACCAGACTCGACCCGTTGCCATTCCTAATTATACGTGTCATGGTTTTAAAAAACAAAATTTGAGGGTCCATTTAGATAGGCCTAAAAGAAGATTGTCGAGCTGTGTTTTGTATAGTAGAGTTTGCTTTTTAAGTTAGGTAGTTTTGCATTTAGATACAATAATTAAAAGTGTTTTAAAATATGCTTTTATTTGAAACTAATCTAAATAACTTCCAAAAACAGTCGCTTTTTGCGCTTGTGTTTGGTTTTTGTTAAACTTAGCTAAACACAACTTTTTTCTACTAAAGTGTTTTTTTTTTCCCAATAAAATAAATGTTTCTCTTTTTTTAAAAAAAAAACATCTAAATTGGCACCAAAGAAAATATAAATAACATAAAAGAAAAACAATCGTATTTCTCCTTTTTATAGTATTAACTATTAGCCAGAATTACTAAAAGAAAATTAAATTAGGGGACATATTGTTCACTGGAATTGTCAATGTCAATTTATTAGAAAACGCAAAAATGTTCATGCGGGTTCCACAATCGCGATATTTACAGGTCAACTGGGCTTTAGATGACAAAGTAATGGAATCTGAAACGATAGAAACATCTACAACTGTAGATAGTAGAAACGTCAGTATCCGTTATATGACCTTTCCGTCTTCTTAGAGAGTGATTTGGTGCACCGGCACATAACTCGTGTCAAAGAATTTGTCGCATTTTTATGTAAAATAATAACGAGTGTTTGCTCAAAATTCGCAATTATTGGAACTGACAGACGGAAGCTGAAACTACAGAATGAGATTTTGTATTGTGTGCGAGCGTTTCAATGTGCAATGAGCAGACGATGTAAAGATTTGATGTTAAATCGTGATTTGTGTCTTTATCTAACTTCTAATTAGAACTATCGAACCAGGGTAGACAAATACTATCCATAAAAGTCTGACTACCTAAAACTTATATGTAAAATTTAAAAATTTAGTGCACAAAGGGTACAGAAAAACTCATAAAAAGGAAACCAGGAATTGCAATAAAACACGATACTATTCGAAATGGATATTGCATGCTTTAGCTACAAATGAGTGCATTAATGACATGAGCCATAATTACGAACAAATGCATTGAAAGACCTTACATACTGTTTGGGTTCAAACATGAATATTTGTACGTGTTAGAATTATTATGTGTAATTAGCTCCTAGGAAATAGCCTTGTATTTTAGGAAAGTCTATATTGTATATCCTTGTATATGTTTGGCTAATCATTATATATTGTGGTTAGCTCTATTGTGCATAATACACAGAATAATTTTTCTCTCAATTCCATCTTCTAACATGGCATCAAGCGATTGACACCCCCCCCCCAAAAAAAAAGAGTGAAACCCTAATCTATTCAATTGCCACTTCCAACCCTCCCAAACCCTAGATACTTGGTTGTTGCACGCCTCGCCGAAAAAAGCTAACGTATTCAATCACCACTTCTCACCCTCCCAAGCCCTAGATGCGCCGCTGCTGCATGCCTCGCCGAACAACACTCCATCCGACACTTTGTCTTTGAATCCCTCTCTCTATGCGCAAACCGCATGTTCTCTTTCCTCTCTCCTCATGTGACCTGGAGCATTCTTTGCCAGCCTTTGCTCGCACCGAAGCTTTTGCTGCACTCTCTCCCTCTCACACTCTCCCAGCCGCGCCTCTCTCCATCTCTATCTCCAGCGCGACGCGTCCGGTTTGAGCGGTCCCTGCCGATCACTCGATTGATCTATTAGTTTTTCTTTTTTTTCATTTCTAATATCTTCTAGTCAATCGTGTTCAAAAGTCTTTTCTTTGTTCTTTTCTTATTTAGTTACTATGGCCTCTTCTTCTTTTGATTCAAAATTACCACCGATACTACTATTGAATTAAATGGCCCAAATTATCTCTTATGGGCCCAATCTTTTAAATTGTTCCTTGGTTCCAATGAAAAATTGGACCACATTCTATCAGATCTCCCCGATTCAAAGGATGCAGTGTTTAAGACTTGGCAAAAGGATGAGTATGCCATCATGGCATGATTATTAAATAGTATGGAAGAATCCATTACCTCTAATTTGACGTGCCTGGCCTCTACTAAGGAGATGCGGGATACGGTCAACGACATGTATTTCAACAAGAAAAATGTATCCCAGGTGTTTAAAGCAGGATGGTCAGAATGTTGCCGAATATTATTCCCTCATTAAAGATGCTCATGATGAAATTCTTATATACCATCCATTAAAATGTGATCTGGACACCCGTAAGTCTCCGTGGGAAGAATTTTGGGTGGGAAAGTTCTTATGAAGGTTAGACAGTACTCTTCAGCCTGCTCGTGATCAAATTTTGGCTAGTGATATTGTTCCGACGTTACCTCATGCCTTCTCTCGAGTCTTGCATACGTGTATCCATCGGGGCCTCAAGCTTACAAACCCCTCCAGTTGATGCCTCAAACTCTGCCGTTCACAATCCTGGTCGTAGTAGGTCCTGGGGTCCCACGTCTACTACAAGCCGCGGTCGTGGTAGTCGTGGAAAATTTCCTCCTTGCAAACATTGTGGTCTCACCAATCATTCTTCTGATCAGTATTGGCAAAAATTTGGTAAACCTAAATGGGCTAATGTTGTTCCCGGTGATCCTTCAGCTCACTCCACCACCTCTCCCGTCTCCCAACTTACAGGTGTTTTTATAGCATCTTAAGGTAGGCCTTGGTTATTAGATCCCAATAAGTTCCATTTTTCATCATGAGCCACATCACTAGTAATAAGTTCCATTTTTCATCATTAGTCTTGTCACCATCTATGAATCCTGTTCGTTTAGCAGATGGCTCATTCTCTCCAGTCTCTGGCTAGAGTGTCGTTACACCAAATAAAACTCTTATTCTCACTAATAACCTATTTGCCCCTAGTTTTTCTATAAGTTTATTATCTATTAGTCAACTCACTAAAGCCCAAAATTGCTCCATAACCTTTTTCCTTTCCTATTGTGTTTTTCAGGATTTACAGATTAGGAAGACGATTGGTAGTGGTCATGAATGTAGTGGCCTTTACTATTTAAACACTGCTAACACACTTGTGGATGCTCGAGTCCTCTCTGTTTTATTACACATTTCCAGTGGCATTGTCGGTTAGGTCACCCGTTCTTATCTACATTAAAACGGTTGTTACCTATTGAGTCTGCTAGCTTAAATTGTAAGTTAGAAAAAGCACCACCGTATTTTCTTTCCACCTCGTGTCGAAAAGCATCATTCCTCTCCTTTTGAATTAGTTCATTCTGATGTTTAGGATCTTTGTCCAGTCGAATCTGTTGGTGGGTTTCGGTACTTTATTTGTCTTGTCAATGATTACACTAGAATGACCCGAGTCAACTTATAAAAAAATAGGTCAGAAGTCCCTAGTGTAATCAAATTCTTTAATCATGATATAACAACTCAATTTTTTCTTAATATTCGTCTTCTTTTCACTGATAATGCCTTGGAATTTGTTCGAAAGCAAGTATCTTTCTTTTGCACACAAAATGGGATTATACACCAAACTACTTATCCCCATACATCTCAACAAAATGGTGTGGCTGAACGCAAACATCAACACCTTTTAGATGTTAAACGAGCACCATTTTGACTCAAAAGAATATTCCAAAAACCTTCAGGGGGTATAATGTTCGTACTACCTGCTATCTTATCAATCGCTTACCGTATATCATTCTTCATGGGGTTATTCCATATTCGAGTCTTTATCCTGATCAACATTTGTTTCATGTGACTCATTAGGTTTTTGGGTGTGTTTGCCTTGTCCATATATCCTCACCGATTCATGACAAATTATCACCCTGATCTATTAAATGCATTTTTCTTGGGTATTCTCATATGCAAAAAGGGTTTCGGTGTTATGATCCTGTCTCATGCCGATCCTTTATCTCTGTCAACGTCACATTTTTCTGGTCCACTCCCTACTATTCCACTGGTGGGAGCTCCTTACTCATTTTCTTCCTTTACCAATACCTTCTGATCTATACCCTCCTAGCTCGTCCTCCTCCCAACTGTCGTCCCCCTCTGTAGGTGTAGTCCCACAGACACAGCCAACGGTCCACTATGCTTTAGGCTACTATTGATCCACATTCCCATACTGTAGATCTCTCCTCTTCCATACCCCCTTTGTCTTATTCAAATTTACCGATCACCTTGCGCAAAGGTAAACGTTCTTATACAGCACATCCTTTAACCACTTATATGTCATTTTGATAATCTTAGTCCTTCGTATCATAGTTTGTTATTTCTCTATCTACAGAACCTGTTCCTTATACTCACCATAAAGCGCTACACAATCCAAAGTTGAAACATGCGATAGATGAGAAAATGTCTGCCCTTCTTGATCGGGGGACTTGGGAACTTGTCATTCCTCCACCTAATGTTGATATTGTTGCTTGTAGATGAGTCTTCACATTCAAGTACCGTGCATATGGCATAATTGATCGATACAAAGCTCGATTGGTTGCAAAATGATTTACTCAGACTTATGAGGTTGACTATCTTGAAACATTTTCCGTAGTTGCTCATCTAAACTCCATTCGAGTGCTGTTTTTCTTGGTTGTTAATCAAGACTGGCCTATATATCAGATGGACGTCAAAAATGCTTTTATCTATGGTGACCTGCATGGGACTGTCTTTATGGAGCAACCTCCAGGGTATGTTGCTTAGGGGGAGAACGAAGACATGGTATGTAGGCTAAAGAAAGCAATTTATGATTTGAAAGAGAGTCCTCGAGCTTGGTTTGACAAGTTTAGTCGAGTTGTCAATGATTTCGGATTTTACAAGTGTTAGGCTATTCATTCCGTCTTTGTGAAACACGAACAACCAGGCATTACTGTCCTAATTGTATATGTTGATGTATCCTAATATCCGGCAATGATATTGGAGGAATGGAAGTTACTAAGGAGTACTTGAAGCAATAATTTGTCACTAAGGACATGGGACCTCCACGATATTTCCTAGGGATTGAAATTGCCTAAAGCAAACATGGCATTTCATTGTCCCAAAGGAAGTACGCTCTTGACCTGCAAGAAACCGACTTACTTGGGACCAAGCCAGTCGACACTCCTATAGACCTGAATCTAGACTTCTGGAATGATGGTGGCATGTATCTAGAGGACAAAACTAAGTTTAGGCAATTAGTGGGAAAGGGAAAACTGATCTATCTAACCGTGACCAAACCAAACATATATTTCGCAGTTGGAGTTCTGAGCCAATTTATGGACAAATCTCGGTCGATTCACCTTGAA
Organism: Petrea volubilis; assembly: GCA_026212405.1. Taxonomy (NCBI): domain Eukaryota; kingdom Viridiplantae; phylum Streptophyta; class Magnoliopsida; order Lamiales; family Verbenaceae; genus Petrea; species Petrea volubilis. The sequence continues at coordinate 3,264,734 of CM047886.1, read as the reverse complement.
GCTGCTATGAAGATTGTAAAGTATATAAAGGCTTCTCCTCGTAAAGGACTACTCTTCAGAAAGCACGGACACCTGAGAATCGAGGCTTACTTAGATGTCGATTATGCTGGGTCCAAAGGAGATTGGAGATCTATTTCAATCTATTGCACGTATGTTGGAGGAAACTTGGTAACTTGGCAAAGTAAAAATCAGACAACAGTGGCAAGATTCAGTGTAGAAGCTGAATATCGAGCCATGGCGCATACCACTAGTGAAATGTTGTGACTTAAGAGTTTGCTCGGTGAATTGGGGTTCACTTACAATGAACCTTTACCTATGTATTGTGACAATGAGGCGGCTATTCACATTGCCAGTAATCCTGTTTTTCACTAAAGAACAAAGCATATTGAAGTTGATTGTCATTTCATTTGTGATGTTGTAATGAGTCATATTATCAGTACTCCATTTACTCCATCTTCTGATCAAATTGTTGATGTATTTACTAAGGCTTTGGGAGGACAACGATTTAGAACTTTGTGTAACAAGCTACGCATAATAGATATATATACTCCAGTTTGAGGGGGAGTCTTAGAATTATTATGCGTAATAGCTCCTAGAAAATGGCCTTGTATTTAGGAAAGTGTATATTGTGTTTCCTGGTATATCTTTGGCCAATCATTATATATTATGGTTACCTCTACAGTAAATAATACACAGAACAATTGTTTTTCTCAATTCCATCTTCTAACAGTATGAATTCGAAGTGGGTCGATTTGGGCCATATTGAAAAGAAAAAAAAAAGGGGGCCCAAGTCACTCCAACATGGAATAAGGTTGGCATGTGGCAAGATCAAGGCCGAAATAACCAATACAATGGTCCATTGCCCAATCGGCGAATGGTGGAAATAAGAGTAAAAGAAAATAAAAATAAAGTAAAATTAATAAAGTCAAATTTCGCTATTATTTTTAGAGGTTGTTAGGCTAGAGAATAACAAAAGGCCAAAAAACTAGGCAATAGCATAACTAAAAATGCCAAAAATATTTGTTACGTGATGCTGAAAAATTCAAAAATTCAAATAAAGTGACATAATTGTCATATTCGAAAAATAATGAGCACCATCCATTTTGAATGGTCAAACTAAATAAGTCATCCAACTCCAAGAATAAAATGAAAGTGGTTACAGCTTGAAGTCTATAAAGGAAGCCGAATACATCAACTACTAGACATCATCATCAATCAACAACACAACAACAACAATTCAATCGTCTACATTTATTTGATTCTTTTAGCTTAAATAAACCAAGATTAGCTTAGTTCAATAGGTAGACAACCGTTATGTGAGTGTTCGTAGCCATTCCCATTTCGCACGAGATGAGGTTATCAATGCATTCACTCCGTGACATTGCAAAGCCATAGCTATCACTCGCCAATTTTGGGCCTGATTTGGGATGAGATATCAATGCGATTGAGTGGTATCCTGCATTCATATCGAGCGCACGCATGAGAAGTTGTAACCAAAGTCATGAATGCTCGTAGGATAATGCAATTCTTTCAATACACTCACGTGTAGCCATCGTACAGAATCATTAATGCGTCTGTCTTGTAGTCAAATTCCTTTAACAGTCTTTTAATGATTAGAGTTATAAATATGGCCCGTGTTATCAATGAACGTATTTGTAGATAAATTTTGTAATATCCATAAAGAGTAGCCACCATCTTTCAAAGCATTTTCTCGCTTTATATTTTTAGACCCTTTTCAATCCTTTGAGCACTGAATTTTAGGTCATGCATTCAATTGTAGGCACGTAAAACTTTAGGGATAGTATTTGCCTACTCCAACACATTTGTTTTTCGAATTAAAAGTCAAGGCGCAATCGAATTCAAATCCAAATGATTTCACGTTGTGTGTTCATCGCACACTGACACACCCGAACTCAAAACCAGTGCGCTTCGAAGTTATTGTTTTCACATCGAGTCAAGTGATTTCAAATCCTGAGTAAACATATAAAATTGGCACGCCGAGAGGGACTTCTAATCTTTTTAGTAACCTATTGGGACAGTGTTAATTTGACGTACAAAGGTGGAAGTGCTAAAATTATTTGCAAACGCATACTTTGATTACAAATGAGCGCATCGGTAACTCGAACGATAGCTACATACAAGTGCATTAAAAGACTCATATTATCCTACGAACATTGATGGACTTCAACTACAATTCTTCAAGCACGACACTCGACATGAATGCAGGATATCAATAGACCACATTGATATCTCTTTCCAAAAGGACAGGTGATGGCTATGAAGAAGACACTTTAAAAATCTCATCTCGAGCGAAATGAACATGGTTATGAGTTCTTGCGTAATGGTTTTCCAACCTACAAATTAAGTTAATCTTAGTTCATTCTAAGCTAAAATTCGAGGAAGTATAGACTTCTCAATCGAGTCGAAGTTGTTGATTTGATTGGTGAGTGTAGATTATCTTTGTTGTGTGCATGTGTGACCTTTTTATAGCAAAAGTCTCCAACAAATTTTTCTCTTATCTAGGATTAGATTCCATTATTTGAATTTTGAGCTCAAAATAGGCACTGTATTTCCAGCACATGCACTTATCTTTGGCATTACGGTTGTGCCAAACTTCCACATTTTTTATTATTCCTAACAATCTGCTGATAGGCTGCTAATTCTTGTTATTCCAGTTTGAACCCATGATTTTTACTCTATGCATCACGATTTTACTTGGCCAACTTGGCATAAATTAAGTGTCTTATTTGGACGTCTTCAAGCATGGCCCGTGCATTAACGCAAATCAGCCGGATCTCATCAGAATGACTAGACTCAAAAAATTAATTTTCATATATGACTAAAAAATTAGCTCTTTCTAAAAATTCAAAAATTGTTATTTTTGAGCCCAATGAGACATAATATCACTAAATGTCTATGTTTAATTGTATAAAACTGAAACACTATTAACTTTTTATATGAATCTCTCTCTTCTTGAACCAAGTGGCCCAAGTATGACTAGAGTAAATTTCCAAATGTCCCATTTAAGACGTCAGTTTATGCTCGACTTGCCCATTCCTCACGACCACCAGGTCACACAAACATAAAAAATCCAAGAAAAGATTTTCACGCCTAATCTTTCGACAGAGATCTTTCTTCGACATTCTATTTCACTCTATACTTCACTTAACATATAACTTCAAAAGGAGAGTATATTTCACATTATAAACACAACTTCAAAAGGAGAGAGAACCAGCTTAGGCACCTCGCTCATCATCTCCTTTCCCACAAGCCACAGCAGCCTCTTTTCATACCTCAGAACTACAGAGCAGCGAGAGCATTAGGAAGTTGTCAGTAGATGGCAATTTATTTGTCCGAATTGCATACAAATTGCCCCGCGACAATTACATACACCTTCTCACATTATCATCTGAAACGGTGTAAATAATATCTTATTCTTGAAACAATCAGAAGACCATATTCAAGAGATACAAAAGGGCTTTCTAGAAACCGAGCTACGCGAGCGCTTTTAAGCACAAATACATTTCATCACCGCAAACACTAAGTCCAGGTACACGCACGAACACGAAAAAATAGCTATGGTCCTTAACAAATCCATTCCATATTATTAAAATACTAGATAGAGTGGTACCAAGATCATTGAAATCCTTGTAGTACAATATCAAATTTATATAGAGAATCTGCAAATAGACATAAATACTCATCAACGCCTGCCCTCTCTGCCCCTGGGCGGAGGCCAAGGGTAGCACTAGGTAAGAATATAATGAGATCTCATGCATATAAAATCTAGCTTTAACTCTGGCTTCCATTCTACTTCTATCCTACTGGGGGAGGATTCGAAGCAGAGCATGCTCAGGAATAATGGCCAATCAGTCTCCTCCGCTCCTCAATTTTCACCATTAACCCACCCAATAGAACATTAGATGACCTTCTGGTCCTGCAGTGCATTCGAGCTCTAGCCGGAAAAGGCAGCCATGCCTCCACACTGACATTGTAACTGAGCTCAGTCAGCAAGACCAGCTTTTGCCCTCAAGTGCTGCTTGAAGTCCATGATGTCACCCTCCCATCGAGTCACAGCCTGATTCTCACACACCCATATCTCATGGGCCACCTGGTTTATCAGCCTGAAGTCATGGCTCACAAGGACCAAGCCGCCGTCCCATTCATTCAGTGCCTCAGCAAGCGAGTCAATTGTCTCAATATCCAAATGGTTAGTCGGCTCATCCAACAGCAGCATATGTGGCTGCCTCCACGCTAGCCATGCAAAGATAACACGACTCCTCTGCCCATCTGACAAGTTCTTCATAGGCATCACTTGGGCTTTGCCGCTAAGCCCAAACTTGCCTACTGCAGCTCTCATCTTCTCTTCCTCATTTCCTGGGTACTCTTTAATCATAAATTGCAGAGCAGACAATTCCAGGTCAAGTTTCTCAGCCAAATGTTGATGGAACTGCGCAATCCTCAAGTGGTTGTGGCGACGAACCATGCCATCCAGAGGAACCAAATCCCCTGTCATCAGCTTCAGCAGGGTACTTTTCCCAGCACCATTGGGTCCCACCAGGGCCACTCTTGAATCAAGGTCTACACCAAAATCAAGATTCTTGTAGATGAGATTATCAGGAGTGTAGCCAAATGTCACTTCCACGAACTGAAGAACAGGAGGAGGGAGTTTTCCTACATCAACAAATCGGAAAACCAAAACTTTATCTTTGATCACCTTCTCTGTGAGCCCACCACGCTCCATCTTTGCCAGGGTTTTCTCCTTACTCTGGGCCTGACGAGCAAGTTTAGCAGAACCATGTCCAAAGCGTGCAATGTATTCCTTCATCGAAGCTATCTGCTCCTGCTCCCACTTGTATTGTTTCATTTGGTTCTCTTCAAGCTCAGAGCGGGTTTGAACATATTGATCAAAATTACCAGTATAGATCTTTAACTTCTTATTTTGCATGTGGATGATGTTGGTGCACACTCCATTCAGAAAATCCTGGGAATGTGAAACCACAACAAGAATCCGATCAAACTTTTTCAATGTCTCCTCTAACCAGACACAAGCTTCCAAGTCTGTAAACGAACGAAGCCAATGGTTAGAAGTTTAGTACTTTCTAAGTAACAAAAAAGGTACATGCTACAACGAAAAGCGTCCAACTTAATATGCAAATAGCATTCAAGAGAAACTTGAAAGAATATTTGAAATCACATAGCACCAGCAGGTTTTCCATCAAAAGTATACAAGGGCACAGTAACTCTTATGCATTACTTAAAGGTGTAAAAACATGCCAGTTACTCGGATGAAGAACCAGACTTTACTTCATTACAGCGGTGGTTCCATGGACACATTAAGCCAATAAAAAAAGCATGATGTTAATAGTTTCTGTTGTCAGAATCAAGTTACGAGTTTCTATGTAACAAATGCCCCATAGAGGATTGCTAAAACACATGTTGTCATGAAAACTTTACCAAGATGATTCGTAGGTTCATCAAGCAACAGTATGGTTGGGTTCATGAAAAGAGCTCGTGCTAGAGCAATCCTCATCCTCCAGCCACCAGAAAAGTCACGAGTTTTCTTTTCTTGCATTTTCTTGTTAAACCCAAGACCAAATAAAATCTCCGCAGCTCTCTTCTCAGCCGTTGATGCATCCATTGCATCCAAACGTTCATATATGCGTTCGAGTTGCTCACCACCACCATCGTCCTATAACCATTTGAAACACACAAGTACTTGAGTTAGAGGCTACATTCTACAGTAGACTACTAATCTTTGAGTCACATATCTATATACCTGTCCGGCCAATGCTTCAGCTTCTTGTTCCAATTTCAGCCTCTCCTCATCACAACTTATAACAGCCTGAAGTGAAGACATGTCAGAAGCTTCAATCTCCCTGGTAAGGTGATAAATATCCATGTGTTCTGGAATCGGAAGCTCTCGACAACCTATTGCAGAAAGAAGAGTAGACTTCCCGCATCCATTTAACCCAAGCAAACCATAACGTCTGCAAAGAGATAGCATTAAACATTGTGCACATCTTACATGATAAAATAACTATCAGAGTCAAGGATTGGCTTCATACCTTCCATAATTGAGCTCCAATTCAGTATCAACTATTAGATCATGGCCATGGAAAGTGAGAGAAAGTGATTCTATCTGCAAAGGCCAAACATAAAAGTAATAACTTTTAACTTGCCGATAACTACAAAATTACAATTCTGCACCAGTTACAGGGATTGCATAGAGAAAACAACAATTTATTCACATTATTACCTACTATATAGCTTTCCAACAATGTTGAAGTTATTGGATATACTAGGCACTCATCTAGGTGAGCCAAGCTAGCAACAATAAACTAAACATGAGACACTACCCCAAGAAACATTTAAAAACCAACAGAAAAGCCAATTCTGCACCAGTTACAGGGATTGCATAGAGAAAACAACAATTTATTCACATTATTACCTACTATATAGTTTTCCAACAATGTCGAAGTTATTGGATACACTAGGCACTCATCTAGGTGAGCCAAGCTAGCAACATGAGACACTACCCCAAGAAACATTTAAAAACCAACAGAAAAGCCATATATACTGTGATTAAACAATAAACACAGCTGATTGTTCACTCATTATAAGATTTCAATTTTTCGTACAGCATCCCCTGAATTTTAATTTTTCATAAAGCCATATAAGAATCTTTACAAGCCATCTCTCACGCACAGGGGAGAAAGTATCTATAGGTGGTTGTTATGACTTCACCCATAAAGAGAGCATCTTGCCATCAGAAAAGGTATAAAAACTTCCAAGGCCAAAATTTGTGCAACATATATTAACTGGCAATTCACATGGTTATATGCAAAACATGAAAGTTCACATCGAAAGAAGTTTATGAGACAATTCTTAAATTCTACAAATTCTAATAGTACAAGTAACCTTACTCTCATGATAAGAGTACGCAATATAGGAGACTCAGTAAACAAGACAATTCTTAAATTCTATAAATTCTAATAGTACAAGTAACCAAATGTCTTTTCCAATGCAAATCAAGAGAAAAACATATAAACAAATATAATATTTAAAACAAAGCACATATAATTAATCAACCAATTCAACGATCAAATTCCCTTCTAAAATTCTGACAATCAAAAATTAAATCATCTTTCCGCAACAACTGTGATACAAACTTAACTCAAAGCATTAAAAATCAACGAAATTAAATCCAACTGAAAAATTAAAAGCCATAAGAACAATGGATCGAAGAACTCACCCGAATATCTCTGGACAAAGGATGCGAGCAGAGGACTCCGGTACATGTCCTATCAGATATCTGAAGTTCAGCTACACCATTGGCCAGACTAGCCGCTGCTTTGCTGCCGTTCTCAATAGCAGCAACCTTAGATGCGGCGGCAGCCGCCGCAGCCTTACCTCCTCTCTTGGCGGCCGCCGCGGCCTTCTTCTGAGCAGCCTTCTTTTTACTCGCATCGGACACCATCTATCAAATCCAATTCAATCGCTCAACACTAAAACTACAAAACTCCTCCTAAATCGAAACCGAAATTCAAATCGAGAACAAAAAATAAAAAAACAAATTCAAAATCCTTACCTTGAATTGTCGAGTGTATCGTCTTCCCGAGGATCGAAAAGAACAGTAAGAACAGTATAATTTCCGGATCTAGGGTTTCGTCGTGTTCCCCTTCTTCTCGGACTAGACTTCTATTGTGCGGCACCAATTTGGTCTTCAAGAAGAGTCCGGTAAAATGAGGGTTTGGGTTTGGGGGAACGGGCCATATATATAGGGTTTAGTGGGGGGCACGTGGCGATGAATGAAGGGCGTTGGATGAAATTAAACGGCGATGCGCAGGGGGTCGATAGGAGCTTGCGTGTTTTAATTTGACAACGGAAAATATCAGTTCATAATCATGGGCTTAGGGCCCATTTATGAAGACAACGTGATTTAAAGCCCAGTTCTTCAGAATTCACAATGCTTAATTTGGACCATTTGTACTATATATATATATATATATACTAGCATGTATCCCGTGCTATGCACGTATATCATAATTCATCGTAATGTATAAAAAGATAAAAATAAAATATTCTATTAATATAAAATAAAATTCACTTTAAATAATTTTCAATACAATTCAATAATTAAATAGATAATATTTTACTTATATTTGAAACTTTTAAATTTTTTTAAAAAGAAAAGTATTATCATGCAAAAAAACAATCATATCAAAAAAAATAAGATAAAATCTAAATATGCGATCAAAACTAAAGTTATAAATAAACTTTTTAGATATATTAAAGTTATGAATGATAATTTATGAGTTGCTCTAAATTAATAGACACGATATAATGGATTATTATCCACATATATTAGAATACGCGACACTATATTTTTTTACGCACCTAAACATATATAGATGTGAAGTATCATAAAATAAATTTAAATTGAATTTTATTTTACATAAAAGAATAATAATCATAATATCTAAATAAAATAATAATTAAATTATGAACATCAAGTACTCTTGATGCAACTTGAATATTGTGAATCTCCTTCAATAATCTCCAAATAAACATTTCGTCCTAAACTTGCATTAGATGTATTTTAGATATTGTGAATATTTTGAATTTCTTTTCATATCTCTTTTTTTTTTTTTTTTTGATAAATAACCTCCTTTCATATATCAATTCTTCTTCTGATGAATATTTTAAGGGCCCCTTTGTACTATGTCATTTGTAACACTTACCCCTCTGTATTCTAGAAAACATCATTTACTCTCCTAAAATTGGTTACCGTAATAACAAAATTACCCTTATTATATTATACATATGCTTTGTCTTATTATCTTTATATTAATATTGGTGGAAATAATTGATTTTATTTTGTTCTTAGTAAATTATATTTTGAGAATGTCAAATAATTTTCGCAATTGTAAATATTCATTCATGAATTAAAACATGTACATAATAAAGAATAATAAATAATTAGTATTAATTAATTAAGTAAAATTGTTTAAAGTGCTTTATTTTCAAAATGTTGATAGTAAAATACTCCATCAATCAATTATACACAAAATTAATTTTATATTATTAAAAATTAATTTTTTTATTAAGTTATATTTCATTTTTATTTTGTACATGCATAAAGTATGTCCAAATACGCTAGTTATTATTTAAAAGACCTAGCCAATAATTTTTTTTAATTAAAAAATTTAAAAATTTGAGAAAATTCTATTTGATCAAAATTAATCAAATTGCAGCCAAAGATCACTGTCAAAATCATTTTGTGGTTTATTAGATGATTTTGGTCAAATACCACTATCAAAATCAATTCGTGGTTTATTATATGTACATTTTTTTAGTTTATTAGATGTAAACGTTTTTATATCCAAATGATATAAAATGATATAATACAATCCAAAATGGAAGCAAATACCAATAAATAAGTAAAATTTGAATATGTCAATAATTTAATATATATCAAAAAAATTGAAGATAAAGATAGGACAATGAACCAAAAAAAGTTGGATAATAAAACTTCCGCGTAGTGTTAAACTATATAAAACGAAATGATAGAGATAAAAAGATGAAAACATATATTGTAGATAAGATTGTACCAATATTTTAATTTTGTAATCCTTTTAAAATTACAATTTAATTTTGGTGATATGATCTATCATATTGAAGACATTTTTTGAAATTTGAGTAAGTTTTAATTGAGTGCTTTTTCTAATTTTTGGGGAGAAATTTATCATAAATGACATTGTGTTTACACTTACATTCCTAATATTTCTTAAATTATAACTAATTTTATGGTATTACGTAATATTTAAATTAGAATTTTTATTATGCATATATATTTTTATTGAAAATGACTCCTACAGCTTTTATGTCCTTGTGTGTGTGTGTGTGTGTGAGTGAGAGAGAGAGAGAGAGAGAGTTTTAAATATGAATAGTTGGTGGACTTAAATGATTAAGAGAGAGAAATTAATAATTAATACTTACCAATCAAACAATTCATTATTAATAATTAAAATTAATTCAAAATTCTAATAATTAAGAATTTAGTCAAAATTACACATTTTGATCAAAAGACCTTTCTCAAATATATAATAGTATAGATATATATATATATATATATATATATTCAGGAAGTGTTTGCAAACGCTTCTGTGTTTGGAAAAATAGTTTCATAGAAGAATAAAAAATTAAGTAGCATTTGGAAAGAAAATACGAAAAATAATGTTTGAATTTTGAAATTTTAACTAGTAAAACCTGAAAAGCATTGCTAGCTTTTAGCTTTACTTTTTTTCAGCAAAAATAAAAAATAAAAAATAAAAATACGCTAGACAACTACTTGTTTTAGTAGCAATAGAAAATATATATATATATATATATAATATTTGCAAACGCCCTCTTACTATTTAAGTGAGCTTGTAATTATTTTAAAATATTTTAATTTTAAAAATAAGATGTTAGAATTCTTCATGCTCTTTTGCATAATTAAGGCGATGTTTAGCTTTTTTTTTTTTTTAAATTGGGTAGATATTCTATGCCCCATTTTTTTCATGTTAGTTTTGTCTGATTTGTACTGTAAGGATCAGATTTCTATATTATTATAGTATGGTTATTATAGTAATATCACAACTGTGAAAATATACTTCTATTAAGATAATAATTAATAAGATGTGATTATGTATGTTTTTGATATACGATGTATGAGGTAAGATTTGATTCTATTTTGGGGATGAAAAATACCTTAATTTGATTGTCAAGATCATGCACAACCAAAGACAGTACTCTTTCTTTATATTATCACACATTTATAAACCTCAAGAACTTAGGCCAGAATATGATGTAATATTTCATAAGATACAATTAATAAGGTTAAAAGTTAAAACTGTGTAGAAGTTTCAGTTTAGATGGTCAAATCTTTACTACTCAAAAGATTAACACGCGGTGCCTATGAAGACATTTGATGTCGTGGCATGAAATTTCATGTAATAATAAAATGAAATTGGAGTGAGTTGGATGTCACACTCTCAATTATGCGGAAAAATCTTATATAGACTGAGTGTATGGACTCTATTCATGTATCCTATGATCAAAATTCAGCAACGTATTACATATTAATTTTTTTTATAAAACACATATAACATGTGGCTGAATTTGAACCGTATCATGCATACATCCGATCCATACAGGAACAACCCCAATTATGCCATAGTGTGAGTGGTTTATGGTACGAGGAATTTGAGATTTCTGATCTGAATATTTTTACTGATCTGAATAGTTTGTAATCAATTAAATATTTTGTTATTAATTACACCACTTGCTAATCTACAATATTTATATATATTTGACAGCGATTTATAACTGCAATTTAATTAATTCTGATCAAATGAAAAAATTCAAATTTTTGAGTTTTTTTAATTAAAAAGAAACATTTTGACGGATGGTTTTAAAAAATAACTTCTGCTTGCAAAAAAATAAATAAATATTAATTTTCTCTCATTTATGGAGTAGTTATCTGTCACTCAAAAACTCATGTTTTAATCTATTTCTTAAAACTTCCTAAAATTTAGAGATTTCATATCGCCTACAATGCCACTAATCGTATAATAGATCTCTATCAATACTGCAAAAGAATTAAAAAAGCAAAAAATGAGTGGAGAATATAATCATTTCCTCATATTTAGAGGGTGTTTGGCTAAGCTTATAAGCTCCTCAAAACATCTTATAAGATGTTTAAGAGCTTATAAGATGGTGCAAAGTGTTTGGTAAAAATTTTGGAGGTGGAGCTTATAAGCTCCTCAAATAAGATGTTTAAGAGCTTATAAGCTCTTTTTAAAAAAGTAAGGAGGTAGCAACTTATTTTTTAAGATCTACCAAGCTCATTTATTTTCAACCAAATTAATTACAATATTGCCATTACTAACATCTTATAAGCTATATCCCTTCTTATTTATCAAAACACTTTAATAACTTATTTTTAAAATAAGATCCAATATCTTATAATAAGTAGGAGCTCATAAGATGTTTTAAATAAGCTTAGTCAAACTGTCTCAAACACCCTCTTAATTTGATCAATTGAATTTTTGAATTGGAGAAAACGTGGAATCTCATCTTTCTCGATTAGTACATGGTTTAGTTTTTATTTCATCAGCGATCTCTTTAAAATTTATATATTTTCACTAAATGTTCATTCTTTAAATAAAAGGTTTTTTCTTCATTTTTTTTTATTTCTTTAGTTCATCTAATTCCTTATTTTAGTACTTCGTTTTTGTGATCATGGTTTTGTAAACATATATTTTAGTGATCCCCGTATCATTATTAGTTTATTCTTTGTCATTAATTTACACTTCAAATTATTGATTTTTTTTATTTCTTTTAATTTTTTTTTTCCTTTTTTGTTTTATTTATATTTTTTTAGTTGATTACATTTTTTTCTTTCCACTTACATGATATTATGGTAAACTAAAATTTAATTTTTATTTTACAATGGTTCACATCCAAACATATTTGGGTAGGGAAAAAATCATGTGGAACATCTTTTAATGTGGATAATAATGCATTATTTTGGTGATTTATTTTATTTTAGTATAGGAGCTCATAACTTCACATTCATAACTTTAATGTATTTATTTTTTAATGTAAAAACATCCATTTAGTAAGAGTACAGATAATGGTTTCATTCGGTTATAGTAATCATAGTTAGTCTCTGGCTGTAAAAGTCCATCGAATCGTGCCCTTTCCCAAAGGGAACATCGATTGAGGGCTTTTTCTTATTTTGTTATTATTGTTATTAAAAATTTCAAAATTATTAGAAGGATCTTAAAACTAACTTTGTCAAGAGTGGGATTTGAACCCACGCCCTTTCGGACCAGTACCTGAAACTGGCGCCTTAGACCGCTCGGCCATCTTGACGTTGTTGGCGTGGATTAACAAAGTTATTTATATATATTAAATGAGTAAAATTCAACAAAAAAATAGCTTGACTGGTAATATTTGGGTTTCTTAACCAAAAACCTAAAACGATTTCCGGTGTTCAAATCTGTCGCCGCCATAAGCTCCGTCAGCCGCCGGAGCCGGCGCTGCAAATTCCGGTGAGTCGAGTTCCTCTTCATATGCTGGTTCATGAATATCGTTTAGATTCTGCAATTCTTTTGTTAGGCAGTTAGTTGGGAGTGATTTCGATTTTGAGCTGCGTGCTAGACATTTTCATCTCCCATTTTAGAGAAATTAAGATTTAATTTTTTTTAAAAAATAATTCTCATTATGTATGCACATAGACATATTATGTATGTATGATTAATGTCTGAGATTGATTTTTTGGAGATTGGATGGTTGATTTAGTTCTGAAAGCCAAAATATGGTCTCTTTGAGAAGGATGTAGCGTAGTTAGTGAAGTTTGAACTGGGTACTGTCATGTTTTTCAGGGTTACATATGCAAATTGAAAGCAAAATGAATAAGCTTTACATGGGTTCATATATTCATTTTACTGCAAATTAGTAATAAAAGTATCCCTTTATCTTATTTCATTGTTTTGCATTTCACTTTATGTGCTTTTTTGGTAATACCTTAAATTGGAATAATGCTGTGGATACAGAGCCCCCACCCCCATCCCCAGAACACAGCCTGAAGAATCGGGTCGAGTAAATTGTACCCGAGTCAGGGGCCTCTGATGTTTTCTTGTTTTCTTTGGTACAGACTGAATATTCAAGCGATGACAGTGCTGAAGAGATACGTGCTGAGACTATTCATATCGTTGAAATATATCACAGCCAATGTGGTGGACAGGAACAACGGGCGCATAGTTGCGACTGCTTCAACAGTCGAACATGCCCTCAAGAACACACTTGAATGTGGCCGTTCTTGCAATGCAAAGGCTGCAGCAGTCGTGGGAGAAGTGCTGGCTATGAGACTCAGAGTCGAGGGTCTTGAACATGGCCAGGGAAGAGGTATCCATGTCGATGTGAATAAGGAAATCGAGAAGAAAGGGTTCAAGAATAGCACAAAGGTGTGGGCTGTTGTGAATGCCCTGGAGAACAATGGAATCAAACTAATTCTTGAAGATGATAACGACGATGTTCCTGGTTCGAATTATAAATATCAGGACGGAGATGAGTTTATGAATTCCAGAGGTTGAATGGTTTTCTTGTTCCGAAACGATGTCTCTTTACTTAGGTATGCACATGTAAAGCTTCTGAAAATAGAATGTTGAGATACTATGTTGTTCCTTTGTTAAAATCTAGAGTTGTGAATGCAATTTTACAAGAGATCCATCAGGAATAGGACATTCTCCTTGTACTTAATTAGTGGAGTGGGAACTCTTGAACTCTAGATTGTGAATTAAGGAGAGTAACTGCAAAAATAGAGTTTGAAACTAAGATGTCGTGATTATACATCCCCCATTGACTATGTATTGTAGTAGATGTCACTTTGTGCAATATGGGTGACCCTTCCAACTCAGTTGTTGCATTTATAGTTTTGAGTTTCAGGATTTGCACCTAAATCTTATTTAAGTGATTTAACGTCTCATTTCGCTAAACTAGCTCCTCTACTTGCGGGAGAGATAGAAAGGTAGGCGTCGACCCTAAAGTGATGGAAGATTGAATTACTCATTCATTCTATTCTTACTATTCCTTTCCGGTGGGTGATTTATTCATGAGCTAGAAAGATAGAGCTTCGATTCGGAGGCCGGAGATAGAAATCGGACACCATCTATATATATTTCTAACTTTGAACTAAAGGGCTCTGGAACATAGTTTACGCCTAGAGCTGGTGATGCTGAGTAAGTTTATAGAATTAGACCATGTTTGCTTCCAAGATAACGACGGTTCAGCTATACAAGCCATAATCAACCATTTTTACTTTTATGTTTGAAAAGCCCGCAGTATCCATTTAAGGGATGTTTGCCGAAAAACAAAAAAAAAAACACACACACACACACACTTCTATACTTTTTGTTATTTTTAAGCAGTAAAGCGGTATTTGGTAGATTAACTTCCACGTTTTTTTCAGTAGAAGAAGTTAGAAGTTTGAAAAAGCTGTAAACCAATTTTTTTTTTCTGTTTCTTAGTATTTTTGTAATTATTTGCAAGTTGAATGTGTTATATTGAAGCGTTTTTCAGCTTTTTTTTTCAAACACTCTAACTACTTTTCTTTCTATTTTTCACTTTTTTTTTCAAACATTACATACTTTTACTATTCAACTTTCTCTATAATTTTAACTTTTTCAAAGGCATAAATTTTTACAAACACACCCTAAGTCCATATTTAAAGTAGCATATCGCTATTTGTTAAACCAACAAAATTTGGTGGTTAAGATGAACAATAAATAATCATGTTGTTAAACATCTAAATTTTAATTAGGGTTCGAATCCTAATAGAGGTGCGTGTGTGGCTTGTAATGTATCATCAAAAAACATCCAAATTTAAACATTTATAACTAAATCAGTTATAAATTCAACCACAAAAACATATACAAGTAAAATAAAAACTAATAACTACCTTATTCAATTTAGTCTGAAAAAGTTACATGGATAATTCAAAATGTACTCGTATGAAATTAGACATGTCGATCTCTTTCCAAGTGATCGAAAGATTCCTGTGGATTCTACATTAATTCAAAAAAGAAGCTCAACCCCACAAACACAAGCCTTTTTGCCCCCCACGTTATTTCCATGTTGTTTAATTGCAACAAATTACTTGCATTTACTTATTTATTTATACACAACTAATGATAATTAAATATCTAAAAGGTAAAGAGAACTCACATTCGGAATTTAAAAATGGACTATGACTTAGTTACCACTTACCGATTCGATGAGACGGTTCGAGTTTAAACTTATGCTCCACATTCCAAATATTATATAATATATATATATATATATATATATTTATGTATGTATAATATTATTAAATTAAAATTAAATTTGAAGAAGTAGCTTGAGTAAATCTGAATTACACCATACCCACTGGCGGATCCTGGCGAAGGTGGGGGGGTGCAATTGACCCCCTCAACTTTTGCAAACTATATTATATATATATATATATATATATATATGTATACGAATATGTAAAAAATTATAACAATAATGACAATAATTGACCCCAATCACAAAAGTATAAATTTAAAAAGACGGGATCATAAAGGGAAAAAGTTAGATAAATTCAAAAATTTTCTTTCAACACTAAAATAATTAAAAAAAAAGTGAGTCACCTTTTATAATGAAAATAAAAACAAAATCATATATATATATATATGTTTAAATTTATATGCCCTAATATTATAATAATTAAAAATAATAAATTATCTTTTTATTCACAAATACATATATGCCACGTGAGTGATGACTTGATTAATTTATTTGTTCCAATTAAGGGACCTAGAAAATTTGTTCAGCCCTACACAATTAAGAAGTAAAAATAATATACAAAATATTTTATTTTAGTTAAATTTTATCAGTTTATTCAAGTGTGAACAACACCAATATACTTTAAAAATATCGAATTTAGGTAAAATTTTCAATCGAAAATAAGATTGTCGATAACACTTTTGACACTTTTTTAAATGATTGTTCGTCAAAAGCTTTTAATAATTTGGTATATCGGAAAAAATTGTACCGACACTTGGTTAGCCCAAAAGCATTAATCCCACTAAGTAAAATTTATGGCTCCACCACTGACCATACGATATATTAAGTCAAGCATAAGCTTGAGAAGCTCAATTAAATTAACAACCATGTGATAAATTATGTCTCGCAATATCATGAGATGCTACCGATTTAAATATTATTTAAATATTTAAATGGTGTTTTAAATCGTTGAACTAAGTATGATGATGTCAAAATTTTATTTTTTAATATTTTTTAATACTATCAAATTTAAATTTAAAAATCAAAAACATTATTCAAGTAATATCCAAATATGTAGCATAAAATCTTCCCTTTCTTGGATATTCTCACTAGCAACTGGGAGATTCTTGACTTTTACTTAATATAAAAGGTTTAAAGTACTGAAAGTAAAGAGTAAATGCGCTGCAATTCATGCATGCAAAGATGAGTTACTTGAAAAATACTGTTCAGTGTTTCGTCTCCACACAGCAATTAATTTCAAAAGTAATCCGAGAATTTTTACATTAAAATTAATTTACAATGTATAATGGGCATCATAACTATTAACACATCACCATTGGGTTTTAACCTAGTGGTGGGTGTTCGAATCTTCTTGTTTTTTTCTCTTTTCTTTTGGGTGACTCTGTGTGTGTGTGTGTGTGTGCGTGTGCGTGTGCGCGTGTGTGGTGTTCCGATTAATATCTATAAAATGTCCCGAGTTGATTGTATAAAAAAAAAAACTATTAACACGTTTTTTTAACAACATCTGCAAAGGGATTAATGTTCCTCACCTTAAAGGTGTTAGGAATGTAAACTAGGGTTCAAATTCTAGCAAGTGTGCATACATTGGTGATGGATGCATATTATCAATATATATATCTTTCAAATTTTCAAAAAAAAAAAATGGTGGAATCATATATATTTTAGGACAAATTATATTAAACACCCCAATCTTTTGGTGTTTTGTATTTTGGTATTTGACCTTTGTAACTGTATATTTTGATACCCAATTTTTATTATTTGTGCGCTAATAGTCTCTTTTGCACTATTTTGGTAGTATACTCCCCAGAATATCTCTGAATGTTCAACAAAGATTCCATCAAAATTATGAAAAAAAAATTACTAGTGCACAAATGATAAAAGTTGAATATCAGAACGTATATTTACAAATGTTAGGTATCAAAATATAAAATACTCTAAAAATTGGGGTGCTTAATGTAATTTACCCTATAATTTATTAATGGGTTAAAGCGGGTTGGATTTTGAGGGTTTTAAAATGTTTTGGATTATAGATGACTTGTAGATGGATTTATGTAGTTGTTAAATGTTTCCAATAATAAATAAATAAATACTACAATTTCATAATACTTCAAAAGTTTGAAAAATAAATGATAAAAGTTGTTTACGTACCAGAATATGTCGAACAATAAGCAAACAATCAAAAAATATATATAAAATTATGTTAGATAACACAAGCACACACATATATATTTGAAATTGTTATTATCTACTTGAATCAAACTCATTACTGACTCAATCCAATTACAACGCATAATCTAATGGGTTAATTATATCTACACCCCCTATGAATTTACAAAATTTCCACCAATAGCCCTCTAAGATGAAAAATTACACATACACCATCTTTAAAATATTAAAATTACAGATGCACCCCCTTCCGGTAGGGTTCCAGCAAAAAAGTGATGACGTCAGCCAAAAATTTATGTGATCTGATTATTTTACCCTTGGTAATTTTGCAAACTTAGAAGGGAGTTGTATGTAATTTTTAAAGTAGAGAGGGGGTGTATGTGTAGTTTTTTAGGAAAGTAATTAACTATTACATTTTCAAAATTTGATTGTTGAAAATTTAAAAATGAACGTTTATGACTGTTTTTTAACTATTAAAGTTGCTCCTCTCTCTCTCTCACTCTCTCTCTCTCTCTATATATATATATCACTATTACATTCATTTGATATGAATTTAGTTTATATACATATTTTTTTCTTTTTCCTAGTTATTCTTATAGATTTCGTTTGGTATGTGTTTATGTACAGGATTATATGTGCATCCCACCTATAATTATATTTGGTAGATTTTTTTTAGCCCTTTATAAAGTATATGTCCAGTTTCTTATCCACCCATTTATGAGATAGCCAATCCCACTATGGGGATGGGATGTGTAATCCACTTGATTTGGATTGGGTTGATAAAATTTGTAATTTACTGTATTATACTTAAATATATATGATGTGGCTTAAATTAAAAGGTTTTTCGTGATTTGCTTCAAATCTATATGAAAAAAAAAATACTACCAAACATAATTTGAAGGATATATTATGAAAAAAAATACTTACAACCAAATATATTAATACAATGGATTGATAACAAATTTATAGCATTTTTATCTAATGATTTTACTATCACACACAATTCTATACTACTACCAAATGCAACCCTAGTGTCTTATGTTGAAATACAAGAAGTATAGATGTAAAAACAAAAAAAAAAATCGATTCGACTTGAAAACAAGCATTGTGATAGCGGATACGAATGAAAATCATGGAGATTGTAGTATTATTGTCCAACTCATAGGTCCTCCCATTGGTGTCTTCCCTACTTGCATGAAGACGAAGAGGCTTCAAATGGTGTCACATGAATGAATGAGGCCGTAACATATGCTTGTTAAGAAGCTCTACCCAAAGATACTTATGGGAGCAACATTGTGCCAAAGCTTGTAGTGTTTAATCTCATATTGTTTGCTATTTATTTATTTTTCCAAATTTGATGAGTCTATCACTAACTAATTAGTATTATTATTGTACCATTTTTTGTTAATAATATACTATCTTTCATATTTTCATATAGCTTTGGTAAGTTATTTTATATGTATTATTATTTTCAATTGTGAATGTATAGTTAGACTTTGATATTAAAAAAATGCTTGATTTTTTATACACCTCTTTTGGCAAAATTCTATTACATAATACATACAAAATATATTTCAGGTTACAAGAGCTATATGAAAATAAGAAAAATAAAATATCATTGACACCATATGAAAATAGGAAGGATACAATATTTTTCAACAAATTAAAACATATAATAATAATATTAATTAGTTAGCATTAGACTTAACAATATGACAAAGTAGATAAATAGCAAATAATATGAGGTTAGGTGCCACATGTTTTTGGCACAATTTTGCCCCCATAAACATATTTAGCTGGAGTTTCTCAACAAGTATATATTACGACCTTATTCATTCGCGTGGCATCATGTGAAAAGCTCTTTTTTTTTTCATTCAAGTAGGGTAGACACCAATGATGGTACTATGAATTGAGTAATAATAATACCCTATTTACCGCGATTGTCATTCATATTTGCTATCATAATGCTTTGTTGCAAGGCAAATTGATTTTTTTTTTGCTATTGTATTTCAACCCTATACATTAGAAGAATGACTAGAATAAGCCACATATGTGTAATCTAAACTAAATACATGTCAAATAAAGTTGTAATGATGCATATATATATATATATATATATATATAGAGGGGGGGGCGGGAGACAGAGAGAGAGGATGAACTTTAATAGTCAAAAAACAGTCATAAACGTTCATTTTTGAATTTTCCACAGTCAAATTTTGAAAATGTAATGATTAATTACTTTCATAAATAATTACACATACACCCTCTCTCTACTTTAAAAATTACATACAATCCCCTTCTAAGTTTGCAAAATTACCAAGGGTAAAATAGTCCGATCACATAAATTTTTGGCTGACGTTATTACTTTTTTCGCCGGAACCCTACCGAAAGGGGATGCATCTGTAATTTTTATTTTTTAAAAGGGGTGTATGTGTAATATTTTATCTAAGAGGACTACTGGTGGGAATTTCGTAAACTCGTGGAGGGTATAAATATAATTAACCTTAATCTAAAATTCATTTGGAACTTAACACATTTTACACTCGATCCAATCGAATCTAGCTAAAACTCAATCCAACCCAATCCATGCATTGGTCATAATAAATAAATAAATAATAATAAGTAAATAAATAAGAAGATGGGGGCATGATGGTCATGACGAAATTTTTTTGATAATTATTATATTCTTGGACTGAGAAAAGTAGAGCTAGAAATAATAGAGGTAGGAAGGTACATATTGCAGTAATTATTATAATGCAGATTGGAGCAGCAAAAGAGCAAAAAGCAAAAGTAGGCTTTGTGCAGCAGATATAAATATATATATATATATATATCATAGCCCAAAGGCTTTGCAATTTCCCACTACCACTCCACACTAAGTGGGAGTTGCCTCTGATCATTCACAGACTCTTATTTGTACATAGTTAGCAGAAAAATAATTAAGTATTCTATTGGGACCATTTAAAGGTCAGATTTGAGAATTAAATGTAGAAATTGTTTCCATGTCTACCACAAAATATGTTTTTTGTTAATTAAGTTGCTAATGATAGTTATCCGTGAAAAAAAATAATTAGTCCAGTGTAGATAAGATTTGTGGAGATTGCTAATTACGTTTAGAGAGTGTTAAATGATTCAATCTAATGAGGGACGGAGTTAGTGGTGGCAAAATGGGCTCAAATCCATGGGTTCAACCCAATCCAATTGGTTTTGGGTTGGGTTGGATTTAAAAAATTTATAATGGGTTGGGTTGGGTTTGGTTCCAATTGGGTTGAGATGGTTTTTGGTTTATATTGGGTTTAAAATGGGTTCAAATGGGTTTGACATGTGTGGATTTATAATTTGTAATTACTTTCATTATCATCACTCACACACACACACACAGTGCACACACATTTTCACACACACACACACACTGCGCACACACACACAGTGTGTGAAACACACAGTTTCACACAGACACACGCACTGCACACACACAGTGTGTGAAACTGTGTGTGCTTTCACACACTGTTTCACACACACACTGCACACACAGTGTGTGAAACTGTGTATGCTGTGCATGTGTGTGTGTGTGAAACTGTGTGTTTCACACATTGTGTGTGCAGTGTGTGTGTGTGAAACTGTGTGTGTGTGTGTGTGCGAAACTGTGTGTTTCACACACTGTGTGTGCAGTGTGTGTGTGTGTGTGTGTGTGTGAAACTGTGTGTGTGTGTGTGTGCAGTGTGTGTGTGTGTGTGTGTGTGTGTGCAGTGTGTGTTGTGTGTGAAACTGTGTGTGTGTGTGTGTGTGTGTGCAGTGTGTGTGTGTGTGCAGTGTGTGTGAAACTGTGTGTTTGTGTGCAGTGTGTGTGAAATTGTGTGTGTGTCTGTGTGCAGTGTGTGTGAAACTGTGTGTGCAGTGCATGTGTGTGTGAAACTGTGTGTTTCACACACTGTGTGTGCAGTGTGTGTGTGTGTGTGAAACTCTGTGTGTGTGTGCAGCGTGTGCAGTGTGTGTGAGACTCTGTGTGTGTGTGTGCAGTGTGTGTGAAACTCTGTGTGTGTGTGCAGTGTGTGTGTGTGTGTGTGAAACTTTTTGGTTTTTTATCTTACCAAATAATGAAATAAAAATTTGAATTGATGATAGGAATCGATTTAAAATTGGTTTTTTATCTTACCAAATAATGAAATAAAAATTTGAATTGATGATAGGAATCGATTTAAATTGGTAGCTAAAATTTTTTATATTTTTCAAAGTAGTAGCAATAATAATAATAATAATAATAAAGTAAATAATGATAGATACAATCTTCCAACTATAATAAATACATATTTTTTCGTTTTGAAATTTGGATCCACTTGGGTTCAACCCAACCCAACCCAAACCCAACCCATCTTAAACTCATATACTTAAACCCATTTTATATCCAACCCATTTCAAACCCAATCCATATGAACCCAACCCAAACCCAACCCAACCCGCCCATTTGCCACCCCTAGACGGAGTCACAAGTAACCATTTGGAGGAGGGAGATTGAAATTTTATAATATATAAAAAAGTACTTTTGTTATTTTGAAAGATGAAGTTATAAATAATTTTAATAAAAATATATTAGATATACAATTAAGACGGGGATATGCACCTTCCAACTCCTTTACTTCATGTTCAAATCAAACTAATAATAGAACTTTTGATTGTCATTGAAGATCTTATTTTGCATCTAGTTTATTACATGACACTTGCTAAATTTAATTTCACTTCATTTATTTAAAATCAATACGTACTCTCGTATAATGTATGGATACGGACATGAGGACATGAATACGGTGATATAGAAAATTTTAAAATTTTAGGGCACGACACGGCTCCAACACAACTATTATATATATATATATTATGTTATGTACTTATAATTTATTAAATTAAAGTGTATGATAGAAAAATAGAAAAATTCATTATTAAAACAATCACCTTGTATAACCAAATACATGATTAAAACAAAAAGCAATTCATCATCATTCTAATATCTAATTGCAAATAAATTAATAAAGTTAATACAAATTATATAATAAAATTGTTTAATCATCAATAATTCCACTAACTCTTTTAAAAATTCAAAAAAAACTGCATTTAAATTTTGTAAAATATAAAAAGAAGCTCCATCGTGCATGGAATGTGCCATTTTGGATTTTTCTTTTTAATTTTTGAATATGTTGTTGTGTCGGACACGTGTCAAAACCGAGTCCGTATCCGTACCCGGAGTATGTCCAACACTATACGGCATGATTTTTCAAAGTGTTTATGCATTATTGGTAATTATGGAAGTTCTTTTACCTCAAAAAAATAAGAATTTAAAAAAAAAATATCAGCAGTTAACAAATTAATCTTGCTAAGTCGAACAAGCCTCTACATTAGTAGCTAGTTAATCATTTTTCTAGCAAAGATTAGAAGAAAAAAAAAAAAGCCCTGTTTCATGCTTAACCCAACACAACATCATAATTAGACTGCAACTAAGAACAAAACAACCAATTTAGTCAAAAAGACTTAACTACCCCCACCTCTAGTTTCATTGTACAAACAGCACCCTCACATGACACTGCAAGCATTTGGATTCTCATCGCTAAATATCTGCGGCGCGTGGTGTGGCACGAACGCATAATACGGGTTGTAATGAAACTGATCCACTCCACCAACCGGGCCGTGGTACATAAACGGGTACGAATACGGGTACCCCACCTGGAACTGCACTCTGTTCCCTTCCACCTTCTCGCCGCCGTCCCCACCACCTCCACCACCTCCGTCGCCCTTCCCCTTGTCTCCGCCACTCTTCCCCTTGTCTCCAACACCCTTCCCCTTGTCGCCGCCGCCGCCGGCGTTGTCCTTCTTATCGGATTCCTTCTTCGGCGGTAGAATCTCGACGTTCTTTTTGAGATGCTTCTTGAGAAGCTCAGCTAACGCCTTCATGTCCATGGCGCCGGTCACCGTCACGAGCTCCTTTTGCTTGTCGATCTTCATATCCTTGTAGCCTGAGCAAATTAACACCGTTAAATAATCCACATTCTACGCCATTAAATTCAGAAATTCACGGGATTTTGGGAAATGACAATCTCACCCTTGGTTTTGGTGACCCTTTTGGTGATTTTCTGAATGCAGCCCTCGCAGTGTAAATTCATCTTCAACACTGCCGTCGTAACCGGAGGCTGAAAAAAAAAAAATTCTCTAATAAATATTTTTGACGTCACAAAAAATTTATAATTAATTTTAATATCAAAACTAGTTAAAATCACGTATATTTTGCTACAATGCGCGGAATCCACGTGGCACAACCGGTGGGACTAAAATCGCGAAACGTGGAAGTTAGCGAATTTAATGGAATTTCAAAATTAAAAAACAAATGCTGAAATAACTGATACAAACATCGTACAAACAGGCGCACGATAAGGAACACGACGCCACAGCAGTAGTACTGGTAATTTTCACCGAAGTGACAAGGAAACAATGAGAAAATGGAGTTTTTGATTTGATCAACGAAAACATTAATACCTCTTTTTCCTTCGATTTTTTGTCGTCGGATTTGTTCTTGGAGTTTTTGTCGTCGTCTTCCTTATTCTTCTTCTTCTCTTGCTTTGCGCCGCCGCCGTTGTTGTCCTTGTCGTCTCCGTTTTTGTTGTTGTCCTTTTTGGGTTGCGGGGAAATGAGTTCGACTTTCTTGTGGGTTTTTTGCTCAACCCTTTCCCGGAGCTTTGCCGGATCCACTTTTCCGACCACCGTAATCACCCTCTTGCCGTCGCTGATACTCGCCGTCTCCACACCTATACATACACCAAAATGTATATATTGGCCCTAAAACAGACCAGAAAATAGAGGATTCCCAGACAAAAACAAAAAAAAAATTAAAAAAAAAATGCTTTCTGATGAATATTATACCCTCGAAAGAGCGAATACACTTGAGGACTTTAGAAACGCATCCTTCGCAATGCAAATCGGCCTTCAAAACAATGGTGACGTTGTTGTTGTCTTTCTTCTTGTTGTTCTCCGTTGAGCTCTGCTCATCGCCGTTGGTTTTCTTGTTCTTCTGAAATCAAATAACAAAACAAATCACAATAAATAAATAAAAAAATGCAAGAGATAACAGCAGTGGGGATTATCGCTTTCTATTACCTCCCCTCCCATTGTGGAAATATATAGAATTTGGGAAATCAAAGTAGAAAATAAATAGAATGAACTGTAGACTGTATTTATAGAGGGAAGAAAAAAATGGTAGTTTTTGTTTCAGACGTGGCTGGAATGATGATGATGATGGGTATTCAATCTGGGCCCGCTGTTTGGGCCGGCCTAGGAGTGTCATCGGTAGTGGTAATTGGGCCTGGGCAGATAAGGAAATATCATTTATTATTTCAGATACGGATTACAAAATTTAATATGCTGCTTTTTATTTTATTTTAAGAATTCAAAGTTGGCGGGTAGGATTAGGGCTGTGAATAAGGCGAATTTTAGTTCGAATTCGATTTAAATTTTACAATATTTTGATAGAATAAATTATGCAATCCATTAGATTCGATTATAAATATTCATAATTTAAAATAAGTGAATTAAACATCAAATCAAGCATTATATCTGCTGAAGATTTGAGTTTGAATTTAATAATACTCCCTTTGTTCCATAATATTTGTCATGTTAGATATTTTTTTTTTTCATAATATTTGTCACTTTAAAGATTTCAAGAGAATATTAATTTTTTTTCTCTCAAATTTATCCTCATTTATTATTTTTAATGGAATTCAATTAGGTATAGGGATAGTAATTTTGTCAAATCATTTTAAATTTAACTAAAAATAAGGCTATTTATTAGTGTAATTGGTTTGTGTGGAAAAACCTAGGACAACTAATATTATGGGACAGATGGAGTATTTATTTACTAAATTTAATAACATATATATAATATATTTTAGCTAATGAATCAAATACAACGACATGCTCATCCCTTTTTTATTTTGAGCAATTTTGGAACTTTTTTTTTTTCTGTAATTTCTCGGTCACAGTATAGATTGTTGTAGTCCTTTTATTGCAACCACAACATAAGACTTTCAAACAATATTTAGCACTCTTTCTTGGTGAAAACGATATGTGAAAAGAATCACCAATTTAGTTAAACAAAATTAAAGAAAAAATAAAAATGAAATTATAAGGAAAAAATATTATTGCAGCAAGGGAAAAATTTATTTAGTGGGTTAAGATTTGGTGAAAACATTTATCAAATTT
The DNA here is from genome assembly GCA_026212405.1 of Petrea volubilis. Classification (NCBI taxonomy): domain Eukaryota; kingdom Viridiplantae; phylum Streptophyta; class Magnoliopsida; order Lamiales; family Verbenaceae; genus Petrea; species Petrea volubilis. The sequence continues at coordinate 3,238,448 of CM047886.1, read as the reverse complement.
GTGTTAAGTACCAACTAAAAATAAAGTTAAATAGTACGCGTCGACAAAGTGAAAAAGAACAAATTTAAGTGAAAGTTTCACTTAGTTTTAATTTGAGAAAGACATTATCAAATAATTTCCATTAATAATTACTCGAAAAATTAAATTACTGTTGAAAATTTATAAAGTGGCAAAATGACCCTCAGAACCATAGAGCAAATGGTACGTGCCTATGTCGCAACGAATAGATTTGATTTGGTTACTTAAAATGACTATTTTGCCCCTATTTTAGCTAAGAGTATTTTCTCCCTTTCTTCCTCATTCCTCCCCATGATGAAATCCCTAATTTTTAATCTCTCCTCACAATTAAATTTTTTTTTCATAAAAGCAATTTCTTGTTTTGGGAAAATTTACATTATATTTTACAAATATTATTACTTTTATATCCAAAATAGTAAATCAAATATATTTTTTTGAAAACCATAAAATATTAAATCAACCCATCAACCTAATTAATTAAATCTCATTAATAATTACTTTGAATGTAATTTCCTTTTTTTTTCTCAATTTCCTCAATAAAATTTTCTTAATATATCTTTTACAAGGTCTTATATATATATATATATATATATTTGCTACTTTTGGATAACAAAGGGCTTGGTGCCATTAGCTCTTTCTTAATCATTTAATTTCTTATTCCCAACTAGGGGTGGGCAATCGGGTCGGGTACCTAAATTTGTGGGGGAAAAAAATCGGGTCAGGGACCCGAAAAAAATCGAGTGCCCGACACCCAATACGGGTACCCTAGCTGACTTATACAATTTAATTAAATTAATGGAATACATATACATATATGTAGTGTATAGGACGATAAAAATATTTTATTTTGATTTTGTCTAAATAGTTGAGATATTCAATAATACTATATTATTTTATCTAGTCAAATATTATATCTACTTATGTGGAGCTAAAGTATTTTATTATCTAAGTAAGATAAATTATTGTATCCAATTAAGCAATTTGATATTATCATTCAAAAATTAAATAACACTCTATTCTTCGCTATTGATTTTTCAATAGCGACCAATGTGTTTTCGGAAAATATAAATGATAGCATATTAGAGCTTTAAGTTTTAGGGAAGCTTATATTGACCACCTCTGAGGTTTGGCTAATTTACGAAAATTGCCTATTTTTTCAAAAATTACCAAAAATCCCCTAAGGTTATATCCATATTATAAACTTATTTCAATTTTCAAAAATACCCATTCCCTTTTTTTGGGTGATTTACACTGACCACCCCTGAGGTTAGGCTAATTTATGAGAAACCCTTGTGATTTCAAAAATTACCAAAAACTCCCTGAGATTATATCAATATTAGAACTAGCACCTACTTAGGTTGACTTATCAACAATATTAATTTTTTTTCTTCTGTAATATTGTTATCATAAAATTTTCATGTAATAGATTTGAAAAAAAATGTGATTACTTATTCAAATAAATATTCCGAATTTAATGTTATGAATTTATACTAAATATACGTAATATGTGCTAAATTTATATTTGAGAAAAATATAATTATATGCATCGTATATATCCATTATGTGAAATGAGAAATATAACCATTGATTGAAATAAAAAATTGAAATTAAATAATGCATTTGAAAACTTTATTTAGTTTGAGAACTCTAACTCATTTCTTTTAAATTACTCTGTATTAGCGATAATATGACATACTTGATGTGTTGGTAGATACTTTTAATGTATTAAATTTAGAATATTTATTTGAATAAATAATCACATTTTTTTTCAAATCTATTACATGAAAATTTGATGATAACAATATTACTGAGGAAGAAAAAGAATTAATATTGTTGATAAGTCAACCTAAATAGGTGCTAGTTGTAATATTGGTATAACCTCAGGAGGTTTTTGGTAATTTTTGAAACAATAGGGGGTTTCTCGTAAATTAACCTAATATCAGGATGATCAGTGTAAATCACCCAAAAAAATGGAACGGATATTTTCGAAAATTGAAATAATTTTGTAATATGAATATAACCTTAGGGAATTTTTGGTAATTTTTGAAAAAATAGAAATTTTTTTGTAAATTAACCAAACATCAGGAGTAGTCAGTGTAATTCGCCCTAACTTTTAATAGCATTTAAGCCAATCCACAGAGGAAAAAAAACAAAACATTTAGCGGAGGAGATTAGCAATTGCCTCAAAAAATATGAAGCATAACTTCAACAAAAGTCAAATTGAAACTTTGCTCGACAAAATACCCTAGACAAGGGGGCAGAATGATAAAAGCTTAGATTTCATTTATTGTATATATTAATTGTGAAAAAAAATTATTTTATCAAAATAAAAATATTCACTAGGGGGGAAAAAGGGGTTTCAGGTACGCGAAATTTTTCGAATTCAATTCGGGTAATTATTTCGCGTACCCGACCCGATTAACACTATCTGGAACCCGAAAAAAGCCCGACGCGCGCCCACCCCTATTCCCAATTCTTATTGAGTTTTATGGCATCAATATCATTTTCATTATATCATGAGTTTATTATGAATTTATTATAATTTAACCGTTTTAATTCACCAATTAAGTCGACAATTAATTTCAACAAAATGGTGAGTTTTTATGAGGTTTAGTATGGCAATTATATTTTTACATATAACAATCGAATCGTTTTCCTTATATAAAGAGCCATTGCTATTCATTTTTAATTATATACATCACGATACATCGTTTTATAGAAATATGTACAATGTAATAATAATCTAGTGACAAAGAAAAATGATCACAATAAGTATAAATGATAAAATTGTCAGCAGTAGATTTAAATAATGTGATTATAAATATTGTGACCATTAAAACTTGCGAAAATTTCTGTTGGGATAAAATAAAAATTTCACTTCACTTTGGTAATTATTTATAACTTAAATATTGTGACCATGAAGGGGCGCGTTTGGATGTGTATAAAAAAAAGTGATTATCAAATAGTATTTTTTATAGTAGATTTTTTTTTAAGTCAAAAATATTTGTGTTTGGGTAGAGTAATTAAAAATACTTTAAATTGTGCTTTCGTTTGAAGCTATAATGGGATAACTTTTAAAAAAGTTATTTTTTTTTTCTGGCTTTAAAAAAAAAATAAAAAAATAATCCAAATACAATTTTTTTTTTGCCTCTGAAGTACGTTTCAAAAGATAAGTTTTTTACAAAAGCCCATACAAACAGGCTCTAAAACCTGCGAAAATTTATTTTGGGATCAAATAAAATTTTCACTTCACTTTGTTAATTATTTACAACTTTTACTTTATCATAGTGTCTTGCCACTAATTCTGATCATCTCACTCTATTAGTCAGTTTGAATTAACAATTTTACCCTCCCTGACACCAATAGTAAACTTACTTTTCATGTTACCCATAACACAATCTCCCCACTGTAATTAGGGTAGGCCGGCCCAATGAGTTTGTGGTTTGGCTAATTGTACACCGCTGTAAGGTCGGCCCAAGTTGGGCCCAACTAGCTTATGACTTGCGCTTTTGAGACTTCCAATTCAAATTTATTCTTTATTTTCGAGTCCAACCAAATGTTCTTCACTTCTTCATTATAATATTCTTACGGTAGATAATGACATGATCTTCATGCAATTATATGCAATTATACATATATAGTAATAAAACTATTAATTAATTACAACTAATAAATGTGTTGATTATTTAAACTATCTCATGAACACTCCTGAGCACCTCATCAAGGTTTAAAGGGCTAATTAGGCAGTAGGGGTTGGAGCAACCACCTCCGCTGCCACCGCCGCCGCCACCGATATTTATTGAAATTATTCTTACAAATTTCCTAAGTCTCTTTTCCAATTTATTTGCCAGAGTGTTGATGGTTATGGTCCCTTTCACTGTAGCCAATCTATTCTCCAAATCCATCACAATGCCTTGAAAACCTGCATTAAAATACATGATCTTAGTAATAATTATACATTAACCAAATAAATTAATGAAGAATAATACTCATGTTCTATAATACTAAGAATAATTTAATCTGCGACGATAATTAATTTGTATTGCAAAATAATAAATTAATAATAATAATAATAATAATAAAATTAAAATAAAAGAAAAAAAATATTATTTTACCTTAGAGAAATTAATGTTTTTTCGTATTTTGTCAGGGTGAATTTTCTGAACCACGGCCTGCTGCTTTCTTCCTCTGGTCACAGACTCAACCCCTTTATGCACCATTAAAAAAATTAACCAAAGTTAATGATTGAATTAACTACTAATGATTAAATTTTTTTAAAGTGACAAATCAAAAATACGTGATTTTATGAATGCAATTAAGTACAAATGTACCTGCGGTTTCTTTAATGCGATTGATAATTAATTGCAGGCAGAGCTCGCAATTAATTTCAATATTCATCACCAAAGTTATGGTGGCATTAACTCCTCCATAATTGCTGCCAGACATTTCCTGATTTTTTTTTGTTTCAATATATATATATATTTATATGCAATATGGCTCAATAATTTTGTGACATGTATTAATATTTTAATTGTACAATTAGAAATATCCCTATGATGGACAATTTAATGACAAAAAAAAAATTGTATTTCTGATAAAATTTTCATTGTCACTAAATTATCATTATAAAAAATGTTAGAATGTCAATAATTATGAACAATGACATTAATTTGAACATCACTGTCACTATACTAACATCATGAAAATTATTTTTGTGATAAAATAATTTTTTTAATTATCTAATATATATAATTAAGAACAAATATTATATATCACATGCATGATCTATTATCATATGTTTTTTTCCCTTATTTCTCATATATTGAGCTCGGTTTATCCATTTGTTGAATATACATGGCTAGTCCATTTTAACGTACTCAAATAGAAAATCAAAAGTTTTGGTGCAAAATCAAATACGAGGTAACATACATTATGTATATTGTGTCACTATTAGTTATTAGTAATATTCACACATTCGATTCGTGTGCATAATAAAAAATATTATAATTTAATAACATACTAAATATTTGATAGTATTTATAATATTAATTTTTTTTAACTATTTTTAATATATTTATGAAATTAGTGATAAGTGAAAATAAAAAACTAATAAAACAATTACAAATAAAGTTTTAAAAAATGATTGAGAAATGGGGCGGGGGAGGAGGGGGGGGGGAGAGAGAGATAAAAAAGAACGTGAAGTAAAAAAGAGAATAGAGAAACTAAAAGAAAAAGAAAAAAAAAATTAACAGACCAAAACTTATCGGACCAAAATTAGTTATTAAAGAGGACTCCCCCTTTATAAAAATATTAACTTGAATTTTAATTTGTTGGTATTCAGTTTTAAAAATACATTTTTTCCTGACAAAACTTTGTCTATCATGAAATTTTTGTTAGTGAAAATTTATTTTGTTGCAAAGTAAATTCCATTTAGCCCGATCTGTTATCTCCTTGTGTCCGGTAAACTTCTCAAATGCACCAAACTATTGATCAATTAACTGTATATTTGTCTTTGATAATTTGATGTCAGGCTTAAGTCATAAAATTAAATGTTTTCCTATTTGTTCCCCCATATTAAGGAAGCATGCATAAAGGGAAAGATGGTGAGAAGTAATTATGTTAGAACTTAATCGGGAAACCAGAAAATTGAATTAACAAGAAAGGAATTTGATATATATATATATATATATACACACACATAATTGAGCTTTGCTTTGGAATTAATTTTGCTTTATTTGCAAAAAAAAAGAGCAAATGCGCAACACAATGGGACATAAACATTTTTTTGTTCTTATTTTGGCAGCCATTTGACTATCGAATCAGCTTATCGATCGATATTGTGCTGGTATAATGTGTGATAGCCAATTTATAATTTTGCCCCACCATGTTCCAATCGATATCGTGTCACGGAAGTTGTGAACAATTTTGGTATAGCTTTTTAGGTTGAATGTTTTGAAACATTTTTCTTTTTAAGTAATACATCATAATCTAAGCACGCACACTTGCTACAATTCGAACTCTATCCATTACACTCCCCCACCTCTAAGAAGGGATGCATGTTCCTAATTTTCTTTAAATTATACTGAAAATTAAAATAGAAATAAAATAAAAGGAAAAAAAAGATCAACTTTGGATAAATGAATAGTATATGTAGAAATATGTATACATATAAGAACAATTAGAATTAATAAAAAATTAAATATCTTTAGATGATCACGTATAAATTCATATATTTTATGGAAATATATATATATATATATATATGAATATTATAAACAAAGAAGATATTAAATATAATTTTTACTTATTAAGCATAAATATATATATTTGTAAGTATATATATTATATTTTCTTCTTAATTTTACATATTTTATACAACTATATAATTATTATAAATAAAAAAGTATTTTAATTTATTAAGTATAAAAAGTTATTTTCTTTATTTATATATCTTTTATGTATAAATATTTACTTTATTCCTTTAAAAATATATTTCCTTTTATGCGGTGACCTAACAACAAAAGAGGGAAAAATGAAGCCTCCGTTAAGTTTTGGGACCAAAATAAAAATAAAAGAGTCGTCGAAGGGACTATTTTTGAATTTTTAAAACTAATGGAACTATTTTTGTCAAGAGCTGAATTTAGTAGGATCAAAATTTAAATTTTCTCAATGACGTCTCATTTTATTGAGAAAGAAAACATTAAATTAATATGTATCTCATTTGCAAAATATATCTATATATAAACTCACCTCCTCTGTGTGCTTGTGTGTATATTTTATAAAAAATTGATTTCGCCCCTCTAAACTAAATTGTTAACTCCATCTCTAACATGTTTAAATTTAAATTTAAAAAATAAAACAGAAAGATGAAAATCCAAACCAGGCGAACACGCACGATAAAAAGTTTTTCAATTTTCAAGTCCAATAGTAAACAAACAAATTAGCATGATTGCAGAAAATTCTTTTATCTATTCAATTTATATTTTACACATAAACTCAATAATTCGAATTATATCATATTATTAATTTATTTTTAAAAAATATACATACAAAATATAACAAACGGCGAATTTGTACCAGAATTTTCCCATATCACCACAAAAATCATATCAATTGTCACAATCCAAATTACCCCACCGAGGCTCCAGCCCAGCCATAGCTATCTTCTCTCTCAATTAACTTTGGTTGGGCCCTTAGACCAGGAGCCGTCTGTGATCGTATGTATAGCCCACGAGGTGAGATTGTGATCGGCGGTGTGCAGTGGTTTACGTGGCAGTTTCCCATTGGTCTTCCGTACCTATGCCCACCTGATGATCACGTGGCCTCAACATTCCTCGTGTGCTTTGTGCACAGACACAGGCTGCTATTTTTTTTTTGTTTTTCTGTTTATTCGGATAAAATTGCTCTCACATCAAATCATGCATAGATTTCTTTGCTACAATCCCACTACAAAAATCCTGTGCGCTCTCTCTCTCTCTCTCTCTCAGCGTGCTTAAGATATTGGAATAAAATAATTATGAATTTGATCGAAATCAATAAATTATTTTATGAAATATTTGAATTCAATAATTACACACACATTCAATTATAAATAAAATAAAAATCAATAAAAAAAATTTATGTGATCGAATTAAAATAATCAACATCCAACATCAAGATAGAATAGTTTATATCTACGAGCAAGACAAAGATAAAATTCTATTATGATAAAAAAAAGTGCAAGTATAATTCAAATTCTAGTGTAACCACAAATCTTTAAACTTCTTCTATATATAATTTTGAAAGTGAACCAAAAATATGAACCGAAAATAAAGATTTGGGTCATTCGCTATAAATACAAACCTCAATTGAAAGTTCATTTCGGATCATACTGCGAAATTCTACAAATCGGGTCATAATTAAGATCCATCAAAATTTAAACCACATCAACACATTCAATAATTACTATATATTTATTATATAATTAATAATGATTTGATCGAATCGATTCTAAATTAAAAAAACTCTGATTTGACGGGTTTCTTGGTTGCCGTATACATCATATGTCTAATCTAAAGCATAGTATTTATTATCGCACAAAATATCGACAAATAAAAATTCTACAAAAAGGAGAGAGCGGTCGACGGAGAATTACGAGCTAGCTGGACAAGTGAACTATAACTTTGATGGTCCCTCCACTCGTATTTGATTTTTTTTTGATAATTTAAGTTTCTATTGCATTATTATTTAACTTATTTAATAATATTAGTATTTCCCAATTGATTGGGTTTTTGTGTGTGTATATATATATATATATATATTGCAGTGCTATTAATTAATGTGTAACTTCTTTATTGAATAATAGAAAATAATAGTTACGTGTGTGAATAATTTTTAGATTTTATTATTTACATGTACAAGTTTCAAAAGCATATTAGTGGCTGCAGTGGATTAAAATTTCTTTTTCATAATTTGTTTGGACTTGTTAGATCATCGAGAATTTTTCATAACTAGTCTGTGTTATTATATACACTCCAATATATCCTTATGGTACTTTTTTTTTTCTTGATAAAAAGCTTTTATGTTAATTAGCAATATGCAAACAATCATGTTACATATTTTATAGTGAATACAAATAATTGAAAAATAAAAATTATATGTACATATGCATGCAAACGTACCTTGGTTAATTAATCTTTTTAGCATTATTAAGTAGTTTTATCAGTAATTATTAAGGAAAAGTATTTATTATAATTTATGTACCAAGTACAAATGAATTAATTAACTACTAAAAATATAAATAAAATAAAACAATTTCGTTGGAAAATGGGAAAAGGCGAAAGTATTGAAGGCAAACTGACAGGTTTTGAACGAAAAATTAGAATATAATTTCCTAAGAGACTGAAATATTTGGAAGTATCACTCTTTATTTGAGTTTTCGTTAAATATTAAAATTAGAAATTTAGAACACGAAAAGCTTAATGGATTGTTTCTAACTTCAAGCTGGCTCTTAATTCATTTAATCCAGTTATAAGTATGAGAAAAAGTAATATTATTGACAAAATTTAAAGTCTGTTTGTATGAGTTATTTTAAGAGAAGAAATACTTCTTTCTTTTTTATAAAAAAAAAACACTTCAAAGTAAAAAATTGCACTTGGATTAAATTTTTTAAAAATGCATAAGCAAAAAAAAAAAACAAAAAAAAAAGAAGCAAAACATGACTTTTTTAAAAGCTACTCCAAAGTAGCTTTAAGTAAAAATATATTTTAAAGTATTTTTAATTATTGTATCTACATACAGAATTGTTTGGCTTAAAAAAAAAATTCTACTATAAAAAACACCGTTCGATAAACACTTTTTTAAAACCCATCCAAACTGGCCCTTAAACGTGACAATATAAAAATTGTCACCAATAATTGTATTACGTAACAATATCATTTATTTTTTCACTGTTAATTTTGTTTTTTGTCACAACAATTTTTATGTTGTCTAAATATCATTCAATGGTAACAAGAATTAATGTTTTAGTTGTCACAATTGATAATTAGTGACACATCTATAATGATAATTTGGTGACAATAAAAATTATCAATAAAATTTCATGATAATATTCTATTATCACTAAGTTGTCACGATAAATGTGTCACTAATTACAAAATTTGCACTATGTACGTCATCTAATTTTGTCATATTCATTTTAGAAGAATCTATTGTTGTTATTAGCAATCGACCTCGTACCAATATAGGTTTTATTTCACATAGTATAGATTTGTCGATGAGAATTAGAAAGTCAAAAGTTTTGTGAAATTTTAGATATGTTCAAGTGGTAGTTAAAGATTTAATTAGTGGTGTCATGTCATTACTTTAACTGAGACGATAATTGAACAAACTTATTTTAGAAATTGAAATGTTCTTTTTAGATGTGTGGAGTTATAAAACTAAATTGAGCACATTTATATAATACATAGTTGGGTAATAAAACAATATACCCATAATTAATTTTTATAATAATGTTTTTATTATAGTCAATTTTCAATATTGGTTTTCTTTAACTTTTTATTTGTTTGTTGTAAAAATTTTTATTTTATAATTTTGTTTAGTTTTAGTTCATTCAAGTTTAAAAATCAAAATTTTCAATATGCATATTTACACAATTTATGCATCTAAAAATTCAATAAAATATTTTACTTTAAAATTTTATATATTAAAATTACACTGTTATCAATATATACCAATTGAACCCAAAAGTTTGAATAAATTAATTTATTAAACTTTTTAATTTTGAAAAATGAATGATAACTTAATCAGAAAACTGAGCATTAGTTTGACTACTAAGAAAGAACTGCATTGGTAATATGAAACCAAGTGATAATGTGAAAGTATATATAATCACAAATAGGTATTAATCAGTAAAGCTACTCCAATTGGCGAAACTAGGCTCTCAAAATTAGAAGGTGTTTGATTTGATTTTCCATGCATCAAATTAAAACGTCTGGGTCTTTAATTTATTCTACTTTCATAATATATAATTTGTTCAACTTTTATAGCAGTTGTTTGTTAATTTATTGATAATTATAATAGTTGGGGATGTTGATTATATTTGATGATGGTTGATACTCATGTAATGAAAATATAATAAATTCACTCAAAAGAAATAATAATAATAATAATAATAATAATAATAATACTATGATTTTAAAATTTTAATGGTAATAAATAGCAGTTAAATTGTCCTTTATTGAGAATTATTGAGACATATATGGCAACGAAAAGTATATATATTTTTCAAGAAACAGGTAGAATAGTAACGTAACAATTAAAAAATGATATTGAATACGTGAGTAGTACTATTTCCTAGATCTCACATTCTATATATATATATATATTGTTCGGCAGACTCCACAGAAACCACAGAATATCTTTGATATATTTTGCACCAATTTTAACATGTGATTTCCACACGGCTGCAGAGTCTTTTCACACACACACACACACACACTCCCCAGTTGAGCACAAAAGTGCCCTACTATTTGGGACCTTCTGAAAACAACTCCATTGCAATTTGCAGCAGCAAGTCCAAGATGTTGCCTTTACCTGCATTTGCACCTGCACCTCCCTTCATCCTTTATTTGTTTTTTATGCATATCTTTCTCTTATATACTTTTCAGAGTTCAACGATGTACGTATGTAGGCTGAAAATTATTTATATAATTAGGTAAAAATAAAAAAGAAAAACAATAAATACTCTTACACACTCTATGACACGAGACAGGAATCAAAGGAGGTGCAGATGCAGATGCGGGTGAATGCAAACTCGGCAAAAATATCAGAGTTTTGTTTGATTATATATATGTGTGCTTCTAAGTGAACTTACATATCAACCTTTCCTCAGATCTATCCGTTCAAAGACACACGCACGCACACACACAAACACACACACGAATTCTTAATTTTATACTTAGCTTTTGAGAAGAACTGATATCTTTAATTTTCTGATGCTAGAGTTTAATGGGTCTGCAACGAATCCATTGAATCTTGGGATTTGTACGTATCTGGTCCATACACTTGAAACCCTTCAAGAATTAGGCTGCATCGTCTACTTAATCACGTGGAGCTGGTATATGAAGGTGCAATCTCCCTTTCTCTGTATATATGTGTGTTTCGAATGGTTTGCTTAATTTCCCTAACTGATGTTGTTGCTATTATTTCCTATTCGAATCTTGAACAACCCTAAAGCAAGTGAGCAACCCTTTTATTTGTTTTCGTCAATCATGGAGATTTTGATCCATGTCTGTGTCTGTGTGTGTGTATTGATGTGGAGTTTGCTGATGAACACCATTTTTTTACAATCACATAGCTGGAGCATTTAGGCGTGTAGTTTGATGCATATTCCTTTTGCAATTCATTAGGCGCAACTATTTAATCCTGTCATAATCTGTCCAATTTCACATGTTTAACTAGCTAGTCAATTTTGATGGCTCAATTTCGAGACTTTCAAGACAATTAATTAATTTGTAGCACTATAAACTAGTTAATTAACGCTATACAGAGAGAGATAGAGAGAGACTCAATTAGTGTATGTATATTCAAAATCTTGAAATTCAGTTTTAACCCTACAAAATATATATTGCTATATTTTCTCCCTCATTTATAAATATATATTAGTATGCGGTTGAAATAAAGAATCTTCAAAAGTATTTTCATATTATAAATTTTTTTTTTTCTTATCTCAATCACTTACTACTACACATGGTATGTATTAATAAATAAAGAAGAAGATATTGTATAATTTTGTAGCAGATGATCTGATCTAAAAAATATTTCTTCTATATTTTGGTAATTTCCATATATATTATTAGATGTAGTCGGAGTTTACTTAGTCAATACTCAATATGGTCTCGAACTTACCATGTATGCTTGCATTTGATTCTACCTATTGGATATCACGAGGCAAAAATATTGGATGTATAATTAAGCCTTGTTATATATTTGGTTCAGTGTGGCTGCAAAGTTTGATGTGGGTAAGGATTTTCCTAAAAGAAGAAAGAACAAATTTGCCAAGCTAAGACTAAGGGACTCTTCATGGCAAGGTATATATAATATATATGTCCAACTTGATTGAGAAGAATACCAACAATGTTATTCATATCTAGCTAGGTTACTTTAATGCCAGCAAGAGACTATACCTTTACGAAGTTCGGCATGATCTTCCTTAGCTTATCTAGTAGGTCTGCATCACACATTCATATACAAATGTTTGCCTGATTAAGGTACATGTAATATTAAGTTCTAGAAAGACCATAGAAATATGCCTGAAATGATTTAGCCATGAATATGCTCATAAAATAAAGCGCCAAGCAAAATTTACCGGTGCTACTAAAAAAAACGCGGATTTACGCCGGACTCTGCGATTGATTTTTTGTGATAATCGGTTGCAAAAGCGATTTGCGAACAAATTTGCACTGGATTCATATTGCTTGCAAATGATCGGATTGCAAATTTTGCTACCAAGGTTGCAATTGATAATTTTTGCGTCCGATTTTGTGACCGATTTGAGGACTGAGGAGTCGAAAAATTGTCGATGTACTGTTGGACTATTGTATTAACTTGTTCATGTTTTGCGGTGTTTATTTATTTATCAAATTTAGGTAAAATTATCAATTTATTAATTTGTTACTGTCAAATTTTGTGAACAACATTGAGCTAAAGTCTTAAATGTTTTATTTCCTTATTACTATATATATAAATTTATATTATATATGTGTAGTTTAGTCATTGTGTATTAATATAGGATTTGAAAATTTTAACGATCATTGTGCCATTTGTTACTCATTAACCTGTTTGTGCTTAATTAAGTGTTCCATGAAAAAAAAAAAAAAGACAATATTTAATTTTAAAAATTTATTCCCATGTGATTTAAGACCAACTATGTACGTCAATAATTGGTTTATGTACGCACAAATATCAGTATAGGGTTGTGATATTTTTTATAATTTTTAATTGATCATTTCGAGTAGTGTCTCTAATTGATTTATTCATTCAAACAATTAATATCATTAATGATTCAGTTTTAACTATTGGTGGTCGATATTTTTAATTTATATATAAGGCCAATTTACAATAATAATTGATTTAATTATTCCACACACACACGTATGTATATACTATATTAATTTATCAATCGAATATGTTAATAATTTGACATGAAATTGATGGTCTATGTGGAATTTGGTGACATGAAAAACGAATAAATTTCATTAAATAATTTTGGATAATAAAACAGCTCAACGTTATTTATTTTCAAAACACAAACGTCAAAATATGAATTAATAACTAAAGTTCTGTGGAAAAAAAAATTGTTGAAGTGGATTTGTGTTTTATAAAATCCCCACCCCCAACACACGTCCCACTCCAAAAAATAAAAGGAAAATAAAAAAAAACATTGCGACTGGATTTTTATTTTATAAATTCCCCACCCCCAACACGCGTCCCATTCCAAAAAAGAAAAGGTTTTTTTTTTTAAAAAACATTGCGACAGAATTAGATAAGGCCTAATTACAAAGTGTTGGAAATGAGTTTGATAAAATAATGTTTTCAAGGGGTAATCTAGAATTGTATAATTTCGAATGGTAATCTATAAATAAAACTCAAAAAAAATATTATTTATGTGTAAATAAAGTTGTGTAAAATATCCCACATCGGATATATTAGCCTTGATAATGCTAGTATTTATGTGGTTAAGTGTTGTTATAGTGTAAACTAAACAATTAAGTACCGCATATGGGCAAACCTCACACACGCACGCCGCCCGCCCAACCCGAGCTGACCCGACTCCGGCCACGGCCACGAGCCACGAGCCACGAGAATAGTGAGGTTCGACGTAGCAGTGCGGCTTGAGGTGCATACACAACCTCTAGAGTTGTTTAGCTTTCGAAGTGAGGTTCAACGTAGCAGTGCGGTTTGGAACGGACCTCTGGACTGTCTTATCCTTGAAGGAGCATCGCTGGCTCATCGCACCGGTCAGTGGAGCGAATATTTCTTTAAAGCAAACCGACTCAACCCGGTGATTCAGTCGTACCTTTTCAAATAAATACTGATAAGTCATCTGTACTTTCTTGTTTATTTATTTGTTTACGACATTGTTTAGTTTGCTTTTGGCTGTAGTGTTTTACTGTAAAACTATTATTGCATTGTATTTATATTATCGAATAAATTCACCCATGAGAATATCGATTTTTAGAGATTCTGTTATATTGTTATCCAACACAAAGCATTTTTGATCCAAGGTAGAGGTTCAATGTTTAATCTAGTAAATACAAAAATAACTATGCATTTTACAAAAAAAGGTTTCTGGGGGAATTATCTGCCGAAATATTTATTAAATAGTGTAATTATATAATACATTTAAAAAAAGAAATTATATCATCAATTCCTTAAATAGTTTAATGACGAAGCAGTTTTCTTACAAGATAGGGTTTTAAGGTTCAAACCCTAATAATTGCAAAATAACTTGACCTTTTAGAAAAAAAAAATTAATTAAAAAATATTTCGTGGAAATTATCCTCTGGACTTTTCCGGCATAACTCATTTTTTGGCAGGAATAGGTAAAAAAAATGTAAATAAGTATTATTGTTTTTTAAAAAAAATATACTAACTTGTTAAATGGTGTAATGCCAAAGCATTTCTCTTTGAAGGTAGAGGTTCAATGTCCAAACCCTAGTAAATGCAAAAAAAATACTGAACTTTTTTTCGTGTAATGAAAATATACTATATTTTCTTTTTGTACATAATCTATATATTTAATTTATTGACTTTTATTTCAAAAGGTTTTTTTATTAGAATGTTTTCATATGTTTCATCATTAATAAATGAATACAAAAATGAAAGAAAGACACATATTAGAGTAGATGGTACATTTGTCATTCAAAAATATTATAAATTAAAATTAGTTAACAAAATAAGAATAATCAAATAAATATATAATAAATATAAAACAAAACAAAACTTGGCATAGCTTCTTGCAATAGGTTGGTGGTGGAACACTTGTTATACAATCTTGTGGACACAAGTTTGAGTCCCTTCAACTACAAAAATATACATATTTTGGAACGATACAATTCCAACGATAGCGGCGATCGGAGCTCTTAGGGGGTGGTAGGTGCGGTGGCAGTGGGGTAGCTCTCTAGAAAATAGCCGGAGACTAATCCCGCAGAAAATTTTGATGGTATTAGTCTAGTGAGAATATCTACCAGATTTCCATCGGAAAAGGACTCAGGCAACAAATGCCAATTCGGCCGACGCATTTTCCTGCGGAAGTTCCAACAAAAATTCACCGGAATCTACGTGTTTTCCTGTAGTGATTTACAATGGATGTTAGTGGCTGCACAATTCTAGCATCCATTTTGCGACGGATTTTTGAAGTCACAAGCCCAAACCAAAAATATTTTAGCATAAGAGCACGTTTGCGACCGACTTTGATGCTTTTGTGACCAACTTCTTTTGTCAAAAATTTGCTAACAAAATCGGTCAAAATCCATCATATCTATCGCAACTTCGTTCACAATTTGCAAACAATTTTTATCGGCCGCAAAAATCCGTTGCAAAAGTTGTATTTTTCTAGTAGTGCGGTAAGTGAAATCCCCATAGCTTTGCGATAGTGAACGCAATTTCCTATGAATGCAGATATTATTCTAGAGTATATTGGTTTTCTTGTATTGTATAGTAGTTTCTTTGATAACTTCAATATTTGGTAATCATATATTGTAATAATTTATTTTTCATTTGACAATATTGATGTAGTCGATTAATTATAACAAATCAATGTCAATAATATATATATATATATATATATATATATATATAATAGCCATGGGCAGCACATTGTCTCTGCGTGCATAAATTTGCCTTTCAATGTAGCTTGATATTGCATCTTTACAAAAATTCAAGCATAAGAAATCAAGTGTATATATTATGCCTTATTAACTTATATATTAATTTTTATTATATTTTGAACATCCCACTTTTCAAGCATGACAACATTCAGTTGTCTTCAAAAATCATAATGAATAAATAATTTTATTCTCAATGTATTGAAGCAAATGAAAGCTTATAAAATATAAGAGACTAATTTCATTGGTAAAACTTGAAAACAATACAGAGAAAAACCGTTAAAATCTTTTTGAATTTATGTATCTATATCTCATAACATGGAGGATTGCATATATATCACATACTCTACACCGAATTTAGAATTAATTATATTTGCACCCATTAGGAAATATTAAAATTACAGTTTGTACCCATCTTGTTTGAAAAATTACTAGTAACTATCTTCGTAAAAACTTAAATTATCGAAACAACCTTTTGGGTGGGATAGTCGACCCAATGGTCATTGTAATTTCTTTTTTTCCCTCACTAATTTGTCTGATTTTGAAAAAAAAAACTAACATAAAAAAATTTCAAAAAATTACCTTTTTACCCTTAGATTTTTTGTAATTCTTTCTTTTGCCCATGGATCACCAACACCATTCATCTCAAACTCAGACCCTATGCTCTGTGTGTGTGTGTGTGTGTGTGTATATCTAAAAAAAAAGGAAAAAAAACCTAAAACCCTGAACATTCATGGGCAAACCCTTCAATTTTAAGAGATTTTGGGATGTTCTTGGTTTGTAGAGGACATAATACATGACATTAATCTCCACATCTCCTTTGTTCTTGTTGCTGCATTTTGGTTGTTTCGAAGCTGGAGTGTAGGTATGTACTTTTTAAAATCTTTTTCTGCTATATTATTGATTTATCGACAAATTATGATGGTATAATTGTTGAATTTTTGTTCTATTTTGTTTTCTATAACAAATGTTCATGCTTGATGGTTTTTTAGTATTGTTTCTAGGCTTTTTTTTAGTTTAAATTAAAAAATTCAATTTTGTTTTGATATAATGTATTTTTTGAGATTCAAAAATAGTTGTGAACAATTTTTTATGTTGAGATGGTAACATTTGAAGTGAAACCCCCAAATTCTGTTATGTGTGTATATGAGATGACAAAAAGCTTATAGTTTAATGCACTGTAAAAGATGCATGGAGCTACATTTATGAAAAACATGAGCCAAAAAATGACCTTTCATTTTACTTTTCTTTTTGTTTGTTTATCAAATTTGTTTCCTACCTTTTGTTCACTAAGAATAGTGTACAGTGATACACATATGACTTCAAGACAATAAGTTATCTTTGTTGTAAGTAGCCATGCAGATGGGGCAACAAAATGCAACTCAAATACTCTCTTTAATTGCCTTAACTCACAAATCAAAATGTTATTTGCTTATGGAGTTTGAAGATGGCAATCTATTATAAATAGTTATAGAAGTGAGCCATGGTTCCATTTCTGGTCCGGAAACTAGATATTGAATAAAAGTCGTAGATTTTTTTTTTCTTGAAATTAATCTATTTGGATGTGCTTTGCATGTGTGCAACTCCTAAATTTTACTTTAGATAGCATCACAATTAAAGTATAGCTAATATTTTCTTCGTTTTCTTAATTTAAATTGAAACAGAAACGAGGAAACCTGAGGCTTATAATTTGTTGATATTTTACCTGAATCAAGAGAGATGGTTAAAGGCAGTGAATCCAAAGAATTATACCATGAAAGATCTCAAGATTGTTATTGTTGAAATTGCGTTCCCCAATATACCAGAACTAAAGAACTCAATCAACTTTATTAGTTATGAAATGTATGACATGCACTGGATTAAAAACTGCAATTTGTACCTTTACAGGTACTTGAAGAGGATGTTTGAGAAATGCCCAAAAAAATAAAATAAAACCCATGTAGACTAAATGGGCCTTTGGATAGAAGTTGAGTCCAATGGAGTTGATCAAGTGCAAGACGTTGAGCCTAAAGGAGATGATCAAGTGCAAAAAGAGGAAACAAAAAATCAAGAATAAACTGCACATAACATGGATGGAGCACCAGCCCAAGAATATTTGAATTCTGATTATGATGAGGATGACCTACTTTACAGTGATGATGAGATAGTTAGTTTTGAATGGAAGTATGTCTTCTAAGATGGATAGAGTGGTAATGATTCATTTGATCTTGGATGTGAGGGCAGAGATGAAAGTAAGAGTAATGTTCCATTTGCAGAACTCCAACATGTCAGATTAATTATGCTTCTGATGACATGTGTGAGCCATTTAATGATAGTGATGAGGATATTTCAGATGATCCTCTATAGGGTCAGTAAGATGTTTGCAACATTTGAGTACCTGATAATCCGATAAAAAAGTTTGAGTTAAAGAAGAAGGACATGTTTGCTGATGTTGATGAGTTTGGGGCAATTCTTAAATAGTACTGTATCCAAGAAGGTATGGAAATAATTACAAAAAAATGAACGAAAGAGGGTTACGGTGTTCTGCATGGCAGAAGGGTGTAATTGGAGATTACATGCATCTCCTATACCTGATGGATCCTCATTTATGATCAAGAGTGCCATTCCCACTCATACATGTGTGAGAGTTAATAATATTTCCTTTCATTAAGATCTGGCTTTATTATTTACCTGTTACATATCTAACTTGGTTTTGTTGTTTGATGAGATATCACATAGAAAAGATTGTTTATCAATCTCAAGGCAACAAAGCTCAAGCTCAAGGGTAGCATCCTAAACCAATGATGTATATTATAAGTTTAAATTGAGTAATTTTCTTACGAAGGTCAACAAATTGTTTTTTCCTATTTTGTTGTAGGATTTTGTACAAGTTGCACATTCAAGCTCAAATCATGTGCCACCTAATACAACAAGGTTTGCCTCCCAAAACAATCAGGTAAAGAACTATCTTTATGTCATTATATCTATCATATTCAAGTAAAACAATTTACTCTCGTGTCATGACTAATTTTTTAATTTAATTGTAACCTAGGGGAGTGATCAAGCTAGACCATTGAGTTCAAGGCAAAACAGTTCAACTCAAAGTCTAGGGCTACAACTCACCCACATGCAAGACGGACTAGGCGCAAAGTTTGTGGATCATCTTCTATTGGATTTCAGTCACATTTTCAGGATACTGTGACACAAGAAGCACTTGCCCAACAATCTCAAGGTCAAAGAAATTAGCATGGTTGAGTGAAATTCCTTTGAAGTGTTGTTATTAATGTTAAATATTTACATTACTGCTGAAAACTACAATTATTGGTGATGGTTTTTGTGATTGTTATTAGTGATGGTATGTGGTGATGGATGAAGTGAACATTCCAGATTTTTTGTGGACAATTTGGAGGGTATCCTACATAGCCTTTTTTGGGCTATGATGTTGTGTTAATGATCTATGCAACTTTTTAGTTTGTTAATGGTAATGGTTTTTGTGATGGTATGTTTATACTATTTTTTTTGTGTGTACAATGGATGGCATTATGCTTTGTTTAACATTTTCTACCATTGCTTTATATGTCTTAGTATGGAGTTGTTTTGTTTATGAAAAATGCTTCAAAGTTAGGTTTACACTTAAATAGATGCATTAAACTTTATTTTGAAATAAAACATACAATGGCTTGGGATAATTTCCCAATCAAAATTACAATTTGGACAAACAAATATACAACTAGCAATCCCAAGTCAATGCCACAAACTTTTGAACCAACGTAGCACTTGAAACTTCATTTGTTGTGGCTTCATTTAAAATTTCTATTCCAATTTTGTTGTAAACCATGCATATTTGAATGTTCTTCATTATCATATGGCACGCCCTAATGAGAAAATCTATGGCTTGGGCAGCAATAAAATAACCTTCCACAACTTGCATATGTATCTACAATAATAATGGTTGTTTTTCTTCTACATTCCCGCTTGATGCATAGAGCTTTCTTATACTTCAAATTGAGAGTGTTTGAACAAGAACTTGAAGCTTAAAAATAGGTTGCATATGTAATATTTTGAAAAAAAAAATCTTAAAATGAAGTTTCCACGCTGAAAGATATATAGAGGAAGGTATGTAATGGGTATATTTTCAATCCAACGGCTATTTTACGCAAATTTACTAAAATTACAAGTACACCCCTTTGATACTTAAAACTTAAGAGAAGGGAAAGGAATAGTGAATTAAAATTGAAAATCTTACCTGCAGATATGTTGCTTCTTCTTCAAATCAAAATAGGTTATGGGTAAGATAGATTGGTGGAATTTTATTTATTTATTTATTTGTTTTTTGGAGTATTTTATTGAAGCTCTAAGAGAGGCGAAAAGTTTGAATTGGGGTAGAAAGAGCAAGACGTCTTTTTGTTGTATCAGAAGAGTAGGAAACATTGGGCCATTGTTTATGGTTAAAAGAAGCGCGAGAAAAGTGAACTCTTGTTTAAAGGCAAATTACAATTGCAGAGAAATTTATGTCTTGTGAAAAAAATCAATTGAAGATTCAATTGGAAAGTCATTAATTTGGTATCATAACTACAAAATTAAGCTTGCAATTCCGAGTTTGACCTTTAAATTACATTGTATAATAAATTTAACATCAATTTAAAGGGCCATTTTAGAAAAATTGATTAAAAAAACTATCACTTGTAAGGTAATATAGACTTTCTTTTTATAATAATATAGATATAGATACATAAATTACTACACATGTTTTAGCTAAATGGGCTTTTCTCTCCAAATGGGTGGGTTTGATGCATGCACCTTAGTGTGAAGACTTGACATAATTTAAAGAATTGTAACTTACGTCTATACCTTTTCAGGTATAGTATAATTAAAAATTATTTTTTATAATTTTAAAAAATACAAATGCTTTCGTAATGTATATATCATGAGTTTAATAAAATTCATACTTCATCAATGTGGGATGTGATTGTGAGTTATATTTGTGGTGTTTTCGATGGGGGTTTTGAGATGAGAATCGCACAATCTCGACAAGTTCAAGATGAGAAAGCTATCGTGGTGCCGAGTCATAGATGATGCCCGATGATGATTGTGGTGGTATAAAGTGAAATTACTTTACGGAGATGGGTAGGATTACAAAATTTTTGAGGGATTTTGTTAGTTTTGACAAGGCACATGTCTTAGTGGTCGTGGTGTATACTATGACTGCAGGAAAGTTATTGTTGAGCCATTTTTATTAATATTTACAAGAGAATTCTAAATCTCAAGGGATTTGTATTTTTTAAAATAATAGAAATTAATTTATAATTATATTATACCTCAAATATTGTAGATGTAATTTGCCCTTCAAAAAAACTTGTTGATGGTTTAAGATGAAACCGTTCGAAACTTTTTTGTGTTTATTTACCTAAACTAATCGTTTCGTACTTATAATTATATATAAATCACTTTTTATCCTAGTTGGAAATTTGAATTTTTCATGTATTGGTTTTCACTTGGATTAGATTTTTTAAGGTATAGCTATATCCTAGAGGCCATCTTGAGATCATTGCTATTCTCAGTGGATCCTAAGTTGGCATGGTATTGTTTCTTGTTGATAGTTTGGTGATACAACCTCTTCAATTTTTTTATTTTTATTTTTATTTTTATAGTTAAAGGCTAACATTCATTAAATGATAAAATGATTACAAGAATAAGAAAATCCATCAGAGCAATACATGATAACATAATGCTCCGAATTAAATTGTTGGCGTTAATACATAGAGAACCAAAACCAGGAGCACGAGAGGAATAACCCAAACAAACAACAAAAGAAGAACACCCGAGTTTGTTAGATTTCACAACTAAACAAACGCAGAGATCTCCTCCTGACGTGGAGGGGATCACATGTCTTCTATCTTGTTCCCACTCCAATAGGGGAAAATCAATTGCAACTAAAACCTCTTCTTTTGCAAGAAAATGGCTTCTAAACAAGCTCCCAATTTTTGTCTCTTCACAAGCTTTAATGTGGAGAACAACACCGCACTACCAACAAATCTGAAACAAAAAAGTCAAACAAACACAACAAAAACAGAAAAACAAAGACAACGCAAAAAAACAAAGAAAACAACAAACAAAAGCAAATGAAAGCAAGAAACACCGTAGGGGCGAGTCCAACACCCCACATGATGGGTCAAATTTTCGAATCAAATGCTGGCCACTCTTGTGACCACAAGCTTTAGTAACATCAGCCAAAAAAAGAGGGCCAAGAACACTTTTGTTTGAGACGGTAGAAGGAAAAACCAAGCAAGAGCAACCAAGATTCAAATCCATGGACGGTGGTGTAGATCGACGGTGGTATGGCACAACTAGGGCTGTGGCTAAATGATGGTGGAGGGACTCAGTAGATGACTGTGAAGAGCAACAAGTTGTAGTGTAGATCGGCGGAGTCTCGTAATGCGACAAGCAATGGTGAAACTCCAAGGCAGATTTTGGGATCTTTGGCCAACGAGAGAAGAGATGCGCCAACAACCGCCATCTCAAATGTGGGGAAAAGGAGAATTGGAGAAAGGCTCCCCAAAATGGATCGGACTGCCGCAAGAACGGCTACCGATGGAAACACAAATCCTAAAGTTCACTTTTCTCTAAGAGAGAGAAAGTGAACTTGGGGTGAGAGAGTTTTCTCTTGTTCTTGGATGTGAACCCCTTCACATTTGAAATTAAAGCTTTATTTCCATTACCATTTGGGATGCTATCTGAATTGTAAAATGGTCGGAGAATTAACTCTGGAGAAGGTTTGTGGTATTAAAGATAAGTGATGATCCAATATTTGTCAAAATCAAATCTATATTTTAAGATATTACTTTCAACATTATTTTCAGATATTACTTGATTAACACTAAGTAGGTAGCATATCATTTCGTGTAAGATAATTTTAAGATGATGTAAGGCGGGTCCAGGCGAGTTCTAAATATGAACCAAGGCAGTGCAGCCAACGGTGGAGGCAGAAAAATTGTCAGTCGCGGGGTCCCTACTTAATAAAAAATATGATATTAAAATTACCCAAAAAGGAAATAAAATTATAATTTAGCTAAATACAAATTTAAAAACAAAAAATATCATAAGTGAAAAAAACACTACTAAAAAGTGAACTACAATGTTCTTTTCTTATTTCTTCTTCAAAAATTGAAGAGTTCTTTCTTCTTTTTCCAAATATCCCAAATTTTTGTAAGAGTTTGTTACTTGTGTTTCTTATAGTATTTATACAGAGTTTGTATGAAAAAATAAATGTACAAAACCAAAAAAAAAAAAAAGTGAAGGATTTCTTTTATACTTCTATACTGACTCAATTCCACATGCGTGCGCGCGCACACACACACAGATATATATATATATATATATATATATATATATATATACAGAGAGAGAGAGAGAGAGAGAGTTTGGCTAAGCTTATTTTAAAGAGCTTATAAGCTCATAGGATGATTTTGGAGGTTATAAACACCAACATCTTATTTTAAAAATAAATTTTTAAAATATTTTGTTTGGTAAAAATTAAAACTTATATATTTTTTTGAGTGTAATGATATCAAAAAAAAAGTAAAAAAAAAGTAAAATTAATTTGTTGTAAATAAATATTTCTTGAAATAATAGAAATATAATATTAAAAAAATAAATATATTTATACTATTTTATCTTTTAACATTAACAACTTATAAACTGTTTTAAAAAACAATTGTGGGAGCTTACATTTTTCCATTTTTTTTTTTAAAGTTTCTAAGCTCATGACAACTTATTTTAGAACTTATAAGCTCCTTTATTAAAAAAAATTACTACACACTTTTAAGTAGCTTATAAGTTTCCAAACAATTTATAAAATATTTTTAGGAGCTTATAAGCTCAGCTTATATATAAAATAGATAATAATTAATTTGATATTTGAATCCCATTACATAAAAAAATTTATATTTTTTTTTTAAGAGTCCAATAACAACAAAATTTAGAATTTTTATATTTTTTAATATCTAATATAAGACTAAAGGTTGGTTTTCTAACTTTTTTTTTGTGGAGTTATTAGACGTCACAACTTACAAGGTGGCTCTGCAGCTCTGCCCTTGGGTGCAGCCCCTGGGTCTTCATAGGAGCAACCAGCATGGGTCCTGAGTTTAATAATGCCCGCCCCAGACCCACCCCATTGCCATCCCCACCAAATAGGGATTATTTGTCACACAAAATCAATTAAGAGGTATTTATAATTTTTCATATTACAGGAAGTTTTGAGAAAATGGGCCTGACTAACTAAACCAGGCTTCTTTTTGATTTTTTATACCAGAAAAGCGACAGCATAAGTAGAACTACATGGCGCCCTAATGTATCAGTAGTAGATCTATTTACTACAAAATCATATAGTACAGGGAACTGTTAAATTACAGGAGCACAGCCAAAGTGAAGAATTACAAGATACATGCTCTGATATATATAATTATAATTTTCACCGGACCTTTTCAATAAGTTCTCTTCCGAGCATTTTTCCCCGGTTGCTGGTTTCCGGACGGTGTTTATGAATGTAAATCTCCTCGATTTTTTAAAGGGCGCAACCTAAAATAGAAAATTGGGGGTGTTATCAGATATCTAATAAAAGTAGATTGAGCTTATATGGTTCAACATAAAATAGACCATACAGATATTGCGTGACCACAAACAACAGTTATGGTCTGCTATTTGAAATCTCAAAAGATGGCCTCAGATTTCTGTAATAATACCTGATGTCTAATGAATTTCTCAATACCTTCTTTAGTCAGCTGGCTATTAGGAGCTATTATCTTCATCTAATATTTGTGACCTGATACCTAACATGACTAGTTGTCAAGCGGCAACAGGTGTAGCACTTATTTATGCTTTGTCACTGTCCCTAAGCTAAATTCTGGAAAACCGATGATCAAATGATATTTACTCAGAAAAATTTTTAAAAATGAGAAGATTAATGTGATTTAAGTATCAACATTGACAGGAACGGAACTAATCAAGAATTACAAGAGGCTAATTAATAAGGTGATAATTAAAAACAATTACAAATCAACTCAACAAAACTTTACCTGTGAATACCTGAGCGAAGACACCATTTCAGAGTGAGGAAACTCATCAACCTTTGGAATTCGTATTCTCATCTCCATCCCGATATCTATAGGTCAACTCAGGACCAGCATTATCATCATCTTCAAGAATTAGTTTGATTCCATTGTTCTTCAAGGCATTTACAACAGCCGATACTTTCGTACTATTCTTAAACCCTTTCTTCTCTATTTCCTTTTGCACATCAACATGAATACCTCTTCCCTGACCATGTTCAAGACCCTCAACTCTGAGTCTCATCGCCAACACTTCTCCCACAACTGCTGCAGCCTTTGCATTGCACGATCGACCACATTCAAGTGTGTTTTTAAGGGCATGTTCAACTGTTGAAGCGGTTGTAACTATTCGCCCGTTATTCCTGTCTACCACATTTGCTGTGATATACTTCAATGATATGAACAGTCTAAGCACATCTCTTCAGCACTGTCATCCCTTGAGCATTCAATCTGTATACCAAAGAAAATAACAAGTTAACATCATTGCTCCCGACTAGTGTGGAATACAAGGTTTGGTCCACTCTGAATGGGATACAAATTTACCCAACCCAAAGCCGGACGGATGGCAAAGGGGACTGTATGTCTTCGAAGCCTTTTACCGAAAAGATATATAATGAAGTGCATAGCAATAAGAAAAGACAAAGGAAATAACCCCTTCTTCTCAAGAAAAAGACCCCTTCTTCTTTCAAAAAAATGCATTAAATCGTTCAAATTCAATCGTCCAAAACAAATTAACTCAAGCAAATAACAAATCAGCAAATGCAAAACAAAGAGAACAATAAACAGTAAGAGTGTAGCTCTCTTTCAATCTGCCCAACTCAACTAAGTCAGAACCTCTCTTCCCATTGCAAATCAATGTAATCAATCTATACAGGGACAAATTTTAAAGGATCGCGATAAAAATCTGAATAAAAATCTAGAATAAACCTCTTTTGTTCAATTCAGATTTCCTTCTCCCATTTTCTTAAACAAATGATCCATCAATATGCATAGAATCATAACTACAGATAAATTTAGGAAATTGATACATAAACAAAGGAGACAAAGAAAGGAAAGAGGATGAGACATACCAGAAAACTATTTGGATGTGTCGTCTTGCTTGTTCGAGGAGACGGAGCGAAGGACAGAAGAAAAGTTCAAACTCTGCACCCTCTGTTCGGGCTACGGCGAAGCGGAGGCAGAGCCGCGGGAGTTGTGGCGGAGCAGCACCGGAAAAGATGGAAAAGCGGCGGACGTCTGAGAACGGCGGTGAGGTTGTGAGTCTTGGCTGAACCGTGAGTGAGAGAACTAGTTTGGATCCGTTTCGTTTGAAGCGGGTTTTAAAATCTTAACTGGGCCTGGGTGTTGAGTTTTTCATTTTGAAATCGAATTTGTCTCATTGCAAATTATTTATTTAATATTTATAATGTATATATTTATATAATCTCTGTTTATATTACCTTATATATAAATATATTACGTAATATATATATGGCACTGTTATATATCAAAATAGTTTTATTATATTAACAAATAATTTATGCTTTCAATATATAATAAATAATATATGCATTTGAAGTGTTTGACTTTTTTTTAAATGATAAAATAAGCATATACAAATTCATGAATAGTTAAAGGACATATTTGATAATGTATTAGACGTATAAAATGCTAAATTCTTTAAATTGATGGACCCCATATTTTAAGCATTTGATAAGTGTATTTATTTTGAAATAAAAATTTTCTTAATTAAAATTCAGGAATCTCACCTTTACAAGTAAGATTGTTATAGATTATGTTATAAAATTTGAAGATTCAATCAGAATTTCAAACCACACACTCATAAGAAATTTAACACCAAATCAAATATACTTATAAAGTAATTTCATGGGATATACATGCTATATTAGATATAATCAAGCATGTCCAAAGCTTTTACCATACTATCACTTTACTTATTTATATAAAGAACGGTCACATTATTTCTTATTTATATATATATATATATATATATATATATATATATGTTTTAAACATTTTTAAAATTATAAAGAAGGTTTAACAATTCAAACACAGTCGTGCTCAGGACAGGAGGGCAAGCAAATAAGGTTCAAATAAATTAAATTATTCAACACTCGGTTCAAGATCGATTATAAAAAAATTACTTGGGCTCAATTTGTTAAGCATAACAAATCAAACTTGACACATCTTTTCGTTCAATAAAATTTAAAACTCGACTCGAACTCGACTTTATTAATTAACATGTGGTAATATATGTATAAAAACATCAAATACTCGAACTCGATTCGATTTTGTTGATTAAAACTCGCCTGAGCTAGGCTCATTTAATAATCAAATCAAGTTCAAACAAAGTTACACGCCCGATAATAATTCAAATCAAATTTTCTTAAACCTCTTTTGTTCAATTCAGATTTCCTTCTCCCATTTTCTTAAACAAATCATCCATCAAATATTTTAATGAATTATGACAACCAATATGCATAGAATCATAACTAACAGATAAATTTAGGAAATTGATACATAAACAAAGGAGACAAAGAAAGGAAAGAGGATGAGACATACCAGAAAACTATTTGGATGTGTCGTCTTGCTTGTTCGAGGAGGCGGAGCGAAGGACAGAAGAAAAGTTCAAACTCTGCACCCTCTGTTCGGGCTATGGCGAAGCGGAGGCAGAGCCGCGGGAGTTGTGGCGGAGCAGCACCGGAAAAGATGGAAAAGCGGCGGAGGTCTGAGAACGGCGGTGATGCTGTGAGTCTTGGCTGAACCGTGAGTGAGAAAACTAGTTTGGATCCGTCTCGTTTGAAGCGGGTTTTAAAATCTTAACTGGGCCTAGGTGTTGAGTTTTTCACTTTGACAACGAATTTGTCTCATTGCAAATTATTTATTTAATATTTATTATGTATATATTTATATAATCTCTGTTTATATTATATTATATATAAATATATTACGTAAATATATATATATGGCACTGTTATATATCAAAATAGTTTTATTATATTAACAAATAATTTATGCTTTCAATATATAATAAATAATATATGCATTTGGAGTGTTTTACTTTTTTTTTAAATGATAAAATAAGCATAACAATGGCTCCATACGGTCATCTCATGGGCAGCGAACTCAAAAAAAGTCGAGTTTGGCCCCATGACCGGTGGTGGATTGAAACTGAGCCCACAAATTCATGAATAGTTAAAGAACATGTTTGATAATGTATTAGAAGTAAATGCTAAATTCTTTAAATTAATGGACTCCATATTTTAAGTATTTGATAAGTGTATTTATTTTGAAATAAAAATTTTCTTAATTAAAATTCACGAATCTCACCTTACAAGTGAGATTGTTATAGATTATGTTACAAAATTTGAAACTCAATCTGAATTTCAAGCCATACGGCTCTTAAAAAATTTAACACCAAATCAAATATATTTATAAAGTAATTTCATGAGGTATATATGTTATGGTAGATGTAATCAAGCATGTCCAAAGCTTTTACCATACTATCACTTTACTTATTTTTATAAAGAACGGTCACATCATTTCTTATTTTATATATATATATATGTTTTAAACATTTTTAAAATTATAAAGAAGGTTTAACAATTCAAACACAGTCGTGCTCAGGACAGGAGGGCAAGCAAATAAGGTTCAAATAAATTAAATTATTCAACACTCGGTTCAAGATCGATTATAAAAAAATTACTTGGGCTCAATTTGTTAAGCATAACAAATCAAACTTGACACATCTTTTCGTTCGATAAAATTTAAAACTCGACTCGAACTCCACTTTATTAATTAACATGTGGTAATATATGTAAAAAAGCATCAAATACTCAAACTCGATTCGATTTTGTTGATTAAAGCTCGCCTGAGCTAGGCTCATTTAATAATCAAATCAAGTTCGAACAAAGTTACATACCCGATAATAATTCAAATCAAATTTGAATAATACTTTATTTGACACAACTCGATTCCTTTATACTCCTACAAGCAAAGTCTCTAATATTCTCAAAGAGTGAATGGGGCGAATCTCAAAATTTGACAAACCCTATCAAATCATTCCATTGTCATCTCTATCATATAAATTTCTTTTGTATATTCAGTGTGAATTCCACTCATGTACCACGCACCAATGTAAATTTTAATATTTTAATATATTTTATGAAAATATATAACTGAAAATATTTCTTACGTATGTATGTAAATGTTGATGCATAAATTAAACCTATACGGCTGCATGAAAGAATTTTTCGATTACCACCAATTCGTGGACGGCTCAGCATTATATCACTGAGCACCAGTGCACATTTGCAAGTTTTTGTATAGCCGTCAATTGCAATACAGAATAACCCCAACACATAACCATCTCTCAAATGTCAAGCTTTTGAGTGGTAACACTTGGAACTGAGTCAATAATTCAGAAAAAAGTTCTTATTACTATAACTCCAAGAGAAGCAACAGCTCAAGAGGAACCGTATGGACAATCCAATACAACAGCAGCACTACTATATACTACCACATTTAGATAGTATTCGTGTATGAAAAATTACATGACGTTTTAGTAACAACATATGTAAATCATAATTTCGATCGGACCTTTTCGATAAGTTCTCTTCTGAGTATTTTCCCCGATGCTGATTTCGGGACGGTGTTTATGAATGTAACTCTCCTCAATCTCTTAAACGGCGCAATCTGAAATACAAAATTCATCAAATTTGATGTGCTTGTACAAACGTAGAACTGAAATTATGTGGTCACTTTTCTATAATAATACCTGATCTGCAATGAACTTCTTGACGTCTTCTTCGGAAAGTGAGCTATTAGGGGCGCGGACAACATAAGCAATTGGGACCTCACCAGCTTCGGCATCAGGAAACCTAAAACGAGATATGAAAATTAATGCTTCTAATTAGTAAGGCGAACAAATAGCTGTCAGGAATTTTGAATTCTAATGGCAGAAATTTGTGCGGGTGGCTTACGGGATGACAACAGCATCTGATATCTCGGGAATGAGACACGAGTAACCCTTCAAGCTCTGCAGGAGCAACCTAGCAAGAAAAGAAGGTAAAATATTATCAAAAATACCAAGAAAATAAATTTACTTTCAAAGTAGAAATTGCTAACAAAGTCCCAGAAAAAGACAATACAATAAGTTATACCGTCAGCTAAAAATTCCCAACAACATGAACGAAAGCCACCCAAGAAGAAAATCGAAGCGAAGATGTGTTTTCAAATAGGCATTTCTTAATTGGTAGGACTATTAAAGAGAAACCAACAATCTCATGCATCAGTCATGGAGAGCAAGTACCTGAAAACCTTTGTACTTGATGAGCTCTTTAATACGGTCAACAACATATAGTTGGCCATCATCATCAAAGTATCCAAGATCTCCAGTGTGAACCCATCCCTGTGTATCTATTGTGAGCTTGGTGGCCTGTGGATTGTTGAAATAACCTGAAGATGAAATGGGAATAAAAAAAAGAATAAGAATTGATCTGCCTCCATGGATACAATATACAGCACTGCAAATGCTCCCTCACATAAATGAGGATAGTACAAGGACAACCTTAGTGGAACAGATAAAATATGTTTATTCTTTGCTTATTCAACGTGTAATATCGAATTAATAACTCAAGGTCGCCCAATCGCCATGACACACACACACACACACACACAAAAAAAGATAGTTGGAAAATGCACATCCAGAGAAAATGAAAATGACAGACCTTAAAAAATCATCAACTTCGTGGATACATCTATCGAGAAACATTCAAACAAAGCATTGCAAGCATAGAATGGCTTTTCAAAATGGATGTCATATTTCATATGGAATAGCGTGGCATCTTTAGCAATTCACCTAATGCTCTTGAACTGCCTCTCAAAAGCAAGAGACTGACATGCGAAAAAATAAAGTACAGTCATTCTTCAAATCACATATCGGAGATAAACATAGTAACTCTTTCACTGAGAATGAAGCTAGCAGTAAGTAATGTTTTCTCAGATGTTTCCACACCACCTACCTAAATTTGCAAATAAAATTAAATCTTGTTCATAAGGGTGCAAAATAATAAAATATCATATGAGAACAATTACTAGCTAATATAAATGGATTCACCATCTAATTTTGCCATCTATTAACTACTCATCTGCGAGACATAGAGGTGCTAACCATGGCATGCCTTGATGAAATAAAGAATGCATTAGGATGGTAGCATGTATATCTAAAGTAAAATTAGACAAAAGGGTACCTTGCATCATATTGGGTCCTCGCACCCATATTTCCCCCAACTCGCCAGGAGGAAGGGGCTTCAAATTTTCAACACTAACTATTTGACACTCCACTCCTGGAACAAGCGTTCCAGCGGAACCAGAATGACGGGGGCCCACATACGGATTCTCAACACAGACAATTCCACAGGTTTCAGTCATTCCATAACCCTGAAATCAGAGGATCTTTAGGGTCAAACACAAGATCCCATAAGGTTCCCCAAAATTTGGGGTACTTAAGCTAACGGCAAGTTCTTTATTTTCTTGTAATAAAAACGAGTTAGGCTGGAAAACAAAAAAAAAAAGACATGGATTTCTATTATCCTTGACTACTTCTCTATCTTAGATTTACTTTAAACATAGGACCTATATATTCTGTATTCCATTCGAAAATCATACTTCAAATTTGGCTTCTTGTACATTTCAAAGTAAAATATTTCATTGCTTAAAACAATCAAAAGGTTTGCTAGAATAGAGTTCTAGCAATTTCATTTTTTGAAAAACAGAACATTTTCCATAGCTGTTATTTGTCTTAAAAGTTCCCTCAAATGAACTGAGCCAATATCACTTCACTCTCACCATATTAGCTACACCTCCTCGTTTAAAAGCTGCCAGCTAAAAAGGATTGTTTCATTTGTATCTTCTCTTCATTCACATTAATGACTTCCCATCAACCAAAAAAGTCTCCTTTAAGAACTTAATCACATGAAGGCGTTATAGAATATGAGCTGAATAATCAACTTGCATTTGCAAGTACTAGGAATAGTTAACTAGCCTTTTTCACTCGCATAGGCACCAATCCATGATAATGTGATGTCTTAAATGTTGTGCATCCAAACATTTGTGTTACCAACAAATTAGATACATGATTAAAACCACATTAATCTTATATTTCACATGATCACAAAAGAGATTACCTGACAAACAACAGCCTGAGGGAAGTTCTTAGCACATTCCTGCATCAATTCCCTCCCGAGTGGGGCAGCCCCCGATCCAATCTGCTTCAAGGATGTCAAGTTGTACTTCTTGACCACTGCATTCTTAGCCAATCCCAGTATGATCGGTGGTACAACCCACAGATGCGTGACCCCGTATTTCTCCACTGTCTTCAAAATCATCTCCAAATCGAACTTGGACATGGAGACCACAGCGCTGCCACGCTGCAGATGCGCGTACATGATCACGGCCAGGCCAAACACATGAAACATAGGCAGAACACACAGAAACACATTGTGCATTTCACCGGCCAGTTCTTGATCGGCTGTGATCATCAGCGACGCAGCAATGAAATTCCTATGACTTAGCACAACCCCCTTGCTCGTACCCGTTGTGCCCGATGAGTACAACAACGCAGCAGCGTCATCTTGCTTGATCCCATTGAGATTACTATCTAAATTTACAGAACCATCATTATTTACAAGCTCAGAAAACAAAGTGATCGAGGGAATTTTCCCAACGGGCAAACCAGGTTTCTTCTGGGTGCCCAGACCCAGAAGAACAACAGGGAGACCAAAATCTTCAACTTTCGGCAATAATTCTTCGACAGTAATTATAAGCTTAGACGTTGAATCTTTAACCTGTTTAGATAACTCCGACACGGTGTAAATGGGGTTGACGGTGGTGGCGATGGCTCCTATTGCAATGACCCCGAAGAAACAGAGCGGGAACTGGATTGAGTTGGGGGAGAAGATGAGGACGACGTCGTTCTTCTTGATGCCCAGATGGAGTAAGCCATGGGCGACCTTCGAGACCATGGATTTGAACTGGGCGAAGTTTAATGTTTTGCCGGTGTATGAATCTATGAGGGCGGGTTTATCAGGATAAGATGAAGCGTTTCTGAAGAGAAACGAAACCATGGATAGATTTGGGTCCTTGGGGAGAAACAATGGCGGCCTCAACGATCTGTAAACGCCGTCGCGGCCATAGCCGGATTTCTCCATTGTTGTTCTTGTGTGTGTGTGTGTGTGTGTTTTTTTTTCCCTGGAAGATTGGATTTTGAAACAATTTTTGGACGATTAGTATTTAGCGTACACTGCACAAAGGATCCAAATATTTAGGATTAAAATAAATTTGCATGAGCTTGAGTGGCCCACTTGCATTTTGTCGGCTAGCTTGCTTCCCTCGAGGATAGTTTTTTTTTTTTTTTTATCATGGTTTTTTAAGTGTGGACTTAATGGATTAATTTAAATTTGATAGATATTTTAAATTTTTTTTTCAGAGTCCATTTAAATATGTTTAAAAAAAAATATTTGTAGAGTAATATTTTTTATAATACAGCTTTTTTTAAATCATATAATTTTATATTTAGATGTAATAACTAAAATATATTTAAGATATATTTTTATTTGATATTATTTTGAATATTTTCCAAAAAAAAAAACTTAACTTTTGACTTTTTTATTGCTATTTTAAAACCCCGAATAATGCTTTTTTCTCATTGGATTTTTTTTTTTAAAAAAAGAAATAATATTTCAAATGAAAACAATTTATTACAACTAATTCAAACTATCAGTCGAAAAAAAAATATCAAATGACAAACTATTACAATAAATCGAACACTATATAATAAAAAAAAACAAGTATTAAATTAAAGCAGCATTCGCAGTATATTTTAAATCAAATCTACAACCTGAAAATTATGGATTGTTATTCAACAGGATTAATATTTATATTCGTGGAATATAGAGTATGAATTTTCATTTTATTATTCAAGTAAGACTCATTAGTGATACATGTTTCGATTAAAAAAACATGCATTTATTTATAATTTTTTTTATAGAGATTTAGAAATAATAAAGGTTGAATCTGAATTCAGAATCGCTCTACAAATAAAGAATATATGATGTCACATTGTCACTTCAGCAAGACACGCGGCTACATTTATTTACAATTATGAAAATCAATCTATTCTATGCGGAGAGGTACATGTCTTTTTCCTACACCAAACAAGTAAAAGTATACTTTATCGCGAGGACATCGAATTCCATTACCCATTTATTGTTTTGAAATATAATTTGAATTTTCTTTTTAATGTAGTCCCTTTCATTTTTTTTTCCCCACATATTTTTAGCGTGATGGTATTATGCATTCTGTTTGCTTTTATAAAACTTTTCTAGATAACTCATATTATTTTATAGGAAATGCGTTTGTTGATCATAGTTGTTTGATTTTTTTGATAAAGACCGTAAATGTTGTCTGTTTTCAATTATTTAAGTAATTTACTAATTTTAGAAAAAAAAAATGATAACTAAGGCTGTAAGGCACTCTAAGTTGACTAATTAAACTTTAGTTGCCATGTGGAGTGGATACGGGCGTGTAGTCGGTAAACATCACTATCTGAACCGTTGTCAGTCATAATTAATTCTTTCCATCACTGTTTTTCATATTTATCGTGAGGTCATCGACCCAATAGAGCTATTTTGGGTCCGATAGGTATCAACTATCAATTTGATTTAGCGAAGTAAGACGTTAAATTTCTTAAACAACGTCAAGAATTCGAACTCTAATATTATGAATAAAGTAATTAAATTGGAAGGATCGTTCCTATAATGAATCTTTACAATAATTGATTTAAATTAATCGGTCATTGAGTCAAAATTGAATAATTAAGTCAAAAAAATAAAATAAAATTTGTGAGGTCAAATTTTATTATGGAATAAATATCAATTAAAACACCATACATATACTCATATATACACACACACTCACTCAAAGAGATAGAAGAGAGAACAAGAGGATTTGAATTCAAAACTTCAATAATACAGAGAACAAGAGGATTTGAATTCAAAACTTCAATAGTACTGATTTAGTGTAAAAGCATTTAAAATTGAAATAATGGATTTTACATTTATCAGTTATCGCCTTTGTTAATAGCCATTCAGAACACCTCAATATAAAATAAACCCATCTTATGGGGAAATTTTGTGTATAGATTCAAATCGAGCCTGATACATTATCAAACGAATCAAATTTTGCATTATATTTTTAGATCATTTGTGAAAATAATTAATAACGTAAAATCAATCTAAACTATTGATACTTATGGAAGGCTCGTACACCGAATTTATGTAGGAGTTTTTCCTATCTACTCCACAGCCGACTTGCGACACATATCGGCATCACCTCCTTATAGGTTTTGGTTCTTATATATTAGTTCCATATGCCTTTCTTTTTGAATTTTCACAAGAGAGACTTCTATCCGTAGTATAAATCACATCTTACACAATTTACTTAAAAAGAATTTAAAAAAAATCATATCTTATGAAAGAAATATCAAGAAATGCACAATACTAAAAAATAAAAAAGATTTGTGTATGAATTATGATATTTGCTGCCTTGCATAAAAACGACAATCGACGCACAACAATAGGGTTAGTTCAAGAAAAATAATTTTCAAAGTAATAATAATAATAATAATAATAATAATAATAATATATTTGAGTTGTTCCAATCAACTCAAAGAGCACAATCCTAGTAAAGAAATCATCACTTTAGCCTACTTCGAATTACACATAATCATTAAACTCTTGTTGAAACTCAAATTTGAACTCACCCAATTGGCTCATTTATTAAATTTACAGTAATAAAAAAATAATATAAAATAAGGTGAAATATTTATAAAATTAAAATATTATAAAGAGTAGTTTTCATATTGTGGCAAGTAGAATTATTATTTTAGAAAGGACGTTGTGCTAATTAATAGTTTAAAGAAGTAATTATGTTCGACGAGCAACTGGACAATTAAATAATAGAGTTGAATAGTTGGCTGAACTTTAATTGCCATTTGGCACATATGTCCAAGAGAAATACGTAAACTTCACTGTCTGTAGCCTCCGTTTTAATATTAATTGCTACATTATGAATGATTGAGTAAATTATCTACTCCATAATCAACTCTTATATATTATTTATGGTAAAAAAAATTTAAGTAAATAAAATCCTAAATATTTTTCAAAGTCACAGGATTAACGGGTTTGAATTTTATAAAATATAGCAGATACTTATGCAATTTTAGGGGAAAAAAATTATGAATTTCAAATTTTAATAAAAATATACGTAAAAAAAACAGCTTTAGATAAATTCGAGAGAAGACGATTGCCATTTGTAAACCTCCCATGACTTTGTCTTTGAATTAAAATGTAACATAAATAAATAAATAAATATTTTGATATAATCAACTCAAAACACTCTATAGATGTTAAGTGGAACGCAACACACATGCTCACCCAATGAAAAAGGAGAGGGGATAAGAGAGTTCGAACTCAAAATTTTAATGGTGGCGATTCGAACTCTCACTGCTGAACTATAATTCCAGTGATTAAAAATAAAAAAATATTAATAGAAGACGAAAGATGAGAGAAAATTAGATATATAAAACTATTCGGCTCCTCCAGCGCATGGTAGCAACTTACGCAATCGCATACCTGCCTTTAGTTGGATTTGTTTCTCAATTAGATGCTTCCATCTATAGTATTAAACATATGTTATGCAAGAAATGTCGTAATATTCAGGAAAAAAAAAAACGATTGATGTTATAACTAGATATTTAAGACCATTTGGATGAGTTTTTTTTTTTTTTTTTAAAAAGGTGCTTATTGAATCATGTTTTTTACAGTAGAATTTTTTTAAATCAAATATTTTTACATTTTGGTGCAGCAATTAAAAGTGTTTTTATTTGAAATTAATTTGGATATCTTCTCAAAAAAGCCACAAACTATTTTTCTAACTTCTATTTTTTTGAAAAGCCCATCAAAACACATATTTTTTTCTTTGAAATGCTTTTTTAAAAAAAAATTAAGTGATTGTCTTTCAAAAAATAATCCATCCAATCTGGCTTTTAATAACTTGCTCAAAATTGAGATTCATTAATCATTAATATTAAATTATATTTAAAACATTTTTTCCTTATAATTTACTTAATTATTATCAATTTTTTTGGGGATTTTTCAATGTTTTTTTAGGGCATGTCAGTCATTATGAATTATGATCTAAAATTTGCTGGATGTATATCAATAGAAGCCACTCGAACCATTTACATTTTTGTATTTTACTAAACAATTTTTCATTATATAGAAAGGAGTGTGAATGTAGGACGATTCGCAATATTTCACAGTGAGCTATGATTTTAAATTCAAACGAAATATTTTTACCGAAATGTTGTCAAATGCCTCACAAAGGGTCGAGTGAAAGTAGGACTATCATTTTATAACTTTTTACATCTATATATATATTCCAAAAATTAAAATTAATTTTGGCCCCCACATTTCAAAAATAATAAAAATATTGTTAATATTTTATACAAATTTAATTTTGCTCCCCAAATAAAAATTTAGAACTCTATACGTCCCTGGCTACAGGCTTGCTAAAAGCTAGAATTGGTCCATGACTTGGTCATTGGCGATTAATGATAATTTTGATTTCTTACTAAAAATATGAAAGAAATTAGACATAACCAAGCAGTCAACACTTTATAGTGGATGCTACAAAATAAATTAGATATTGAACTCAAAACTTTTTCAATAATTTTATTAAGTTGGACTTTGATTCATCTTCAAATAAGATTCTATTATAAAAATGAGCCATACTGAAATTTCAAATTTTGAAATAACAAATATAAAAGTTACCATATTTATGCGCATACGATAAAATAAGAGAAGGAGATGGCTCCATGTGCTCTGATTCATTATTTGGGATCATAATCTAGTAGCACTACTAAAGTATTTCAAAGGTGCGGTTTTCTTCATGTAGGTTTGCCTCTGGCCTAAATCGTTTTAAGTTAAATGAAGTCTCTATCGGGAAAAGCCATCTTTTTTCTTAACAATGTCTTTGTCATTTGATCCAATAGTGTTCCATTAGACAGGGACAAAGTTGATAAATACTGATAACTCTTCCTCATCTAGGTTTGGGCAGGATATGCGAGCAAGTACAAGTATTAGTAGCATAACAAAAATGCCTTCCTCGTCATTAACATGTTTGCTTGCAGCAATTGTGAACTCTCAGGAGAATCGATGATTGCATCTTTGATGCAGTGCTATATCCGAGAATTATCAGTATTTATCAACTTTGTTTCTATCTAACGGAATGCTATTGGATTTAATAACCAAGACATTGTTAAGAAAAAGATGGCTTTTCCTGAATAAAATGAAAGTTGGAATCATGTAACAGGAGAAAGATTTGTTCTAATTTATTGATTTAATCGATTCGAAATAGTAGAAATAGAAGGGAGTCATTTTTGCAAACACCAATCCCCCTTTTTATTTAATTTTAAAAAAATTGCAAAAAAAAAAAAAGAATTGGAGCCTCGAAAGAAAGATCTTTCTTTACTTTGATGAAAAATTTTCAATATAAAAGTGTTACAATTAAAACAATATATAAAAACTGATTCTGAAAAAATAACTAGATATTCCTTGTTTTAGAAGAAGCAAATATAGTGGGTAATGAGTTGCTTTTATAAATATTTAACAAGAATCTTTTTTTTTAACAATACTCAACAAAATTGATATAAACCCTCATAAATACGTATAATCAAAACTCAAAAAGTATTAAAATATATATTTTTTTCTCTTTCTCATTGTTCTCACAATCAAAAAATATATTCTAAGTCCAAAAAATATCTTTTTTTCTATACCATCACATTCCCCAAATCACTTCCAATCAAATATTAAGTCTCAAATTAGTAAGGTTCATTCAAATTCAATATCCCAATAAATAAACATCAGAATTAATTAAGTTTAATAGTAACAAACTATCAAAATTCATATTAACAATCCTAATGTTCAAATATCCGCACAAAAATCAATTAAAAATAAATAAATAAATAAAATAAATTTATAAATTCGAAAATTAATACACAATACCTTATTTTATGTTGCTTCTGAATAAAAAGTTGAATATTGTAGGGTTTGTTTATTTTTAGGTACTTATTTCAAAAGAATAAAGAAGTAAATTTCTAATAGAATTTTTGGTGTTTAAATTGAAATAGAATAGAGAAGTAAAATCTAATAGAATTTTTAATATTTTAATTTGAAGAGAATAAAGAGAAAAAGAGGAAAGAGAAACAGAGAGATAATTTAATTAATTAAGTTACATGAGACTGAATAAAAATAAATCACCAAAAATAAAATACAATAGAGAAAATTAAAAATTTTATTATATAATTTATATAAAAATCAATTTTTTTTATTTTAGTATGGGAAGGGGGATGAAATTTTGAAATTTTAATAAATATATATATACCAAAAAAAAATTTTTGAAAAATTGAAGGGGACAGCCACCACCCCAACCCCTTTTGGCTCTGTCACTAGTTAGGAGCGATGTTTTCAATTAGTCTATGGTTAAATGAGATAATTGTCAAATAATTCCCACCAAAATAATTGCAAAACAATACAAGTAATGTATAAATGGCCTTCAATAAGATATGAATTTGAGTTGGTCAAACATGGTTATCATATTTAAAAAGCATGATTGCTATCTCTATTAATGATGTTTTTTTCACTTAATTTATATAACATATCCAATTCAGCAGTGTAAAAGAAATTTCAAACATTTGGCCGAGAAAAATCAAACGTTCCTGATATTAAAAATTGAAATTTCAATGTTCAAACCACTGCATCCTCATACTTTTAATGCTGATTGCTCTATGTATAAGTGACGTAACCTTTTTCCCTTCTTCTTATTGGATAGAGACAGAGTCTTGAGTACTTTTATTGTCAAACATTTAAGAATTAAAGTAAACAAACCGTAATAAATAAATAAAATAAGACCAATGGACAATATATAATATGTCTTTTGGAAAACTTGCCAACATACAAATGATTTATATTTTAGGGGAGATTACGTCCACATTATTTGAGATACAATATAATTATAAATTAATACATCTTATTTAAAAATTACGAATATCTCCTTGAGGTCAAGGACTTTATTGCAAATATTAATCGAGATATTCAAAAAAGAACTTTATTTCAATCATAGTAGTCAATCTAACAACCAAGAAATGCGCCACATCGAATCTGACAAAACTCCTCACTCAATTCCGTTACTCCACCAACTTTGTGAAATAATTTACTTTATACAATCATAACCACCATTGGGCATCATCGTCTATAATTCGATATCGTCACTATATATTTTTTTTTTTTATTGAAATTGACTTCATATTTAATTTATACATCTTAAATTGTCGAGATTATGCAAATCCCATCCCAAAATCCCGCATAAAATAACAGAAATGCAATTCGCAATTATGTCCCGTCTTGATGAAGAATAAATTTTATTAAACTAACACATACTTTATGGAGATATTTATAATTGTTGAAATAAGAAAAAATAATTTATAATTATACCATATTTCGAGGAATATAGACGTATTTTGCCCTATATTTTATTCAAAGTTGTCAACAAATCTAATGAGTATAAATTGTATGGGACGCCTGTGAAAATTTTGGGCGTTGTAAAAAAATCGTATAATAAATTAATAAATTCTATAGACTTAATACTTATAAATTACCCAGGACTAACCCTACAATAGTTCAGTGTCCTTATGCACATTGAACGCCAAAATACACCCACTTTTGTTATAAAATATTAAAACTTATTACTTAATACTCACATCTTATCATATTTCTTTTGTTTTCCTTTTTCTCTTTAATCAACTTTCTTTTTCAAAGTGATCAATTCTCTCCCATTCCCACCCCTACTGTAGTGGTGCAATATATTTTAATATTTACTACTCGATGGGCAGGCACACTCTACTGATGTACAAAATAAAAATTTAAAATATAATTTAATTACATATTTAAGTCATGAAAATAAAATTAAAATAGTTATTAGATTTTACACATTATTATATATTTTTTTAATTATTTGTAATGTGTGTATTTTATTATATTTGTTATAAAAATAGCTTAAAATAAAGATATAATCATAAGATTAACAGATAATTAAGAAATAAAAATTTTTAAAAAATAAAATAGATATGAAAAGAATATATATATTGATAGAGAAGAAAGAATGAGAAAAAAATGAACTAAAAACACATAATACTGGGAGAAATAGAGGAGAGATAAGACAATAAAAAAATACCAATGTGGTTATTAAATCCTCTAAATATTTTATTAATAGTGTAGATATATACATGTTGTCTATTGGAACATATAATCTCACAAAACTGGGCCATATAAAACTAAATGAAAAAGAGGCCAGCAAATGGATCGGCCCAGTGTAATGAATAGGCAAATCTTAGTCCTAAATGGCAAAACTTGGGCCACTCTATTAATCTTTTGATCAGGCGAAAGATATGAAACACGTGGCCGAAGCACATTATTGCATTTCACGATACACAGAAGCGTTAATATCAGTGTTGGCCTTTTCGTCTCACATAGGCTCATGATATACTATAAACTACAAAAACTGAAATCGTGGTGGTCCAGTATCCGTAGCATCTTCTTCACAAGGTAAGTAATCCCCTCTCTCTCTCTCTCTCTCTCTCTCCTCCTTATTTCTCTCTCCAAAAAAACATATCTATGGCTTCTTCTTCACTCACCGCCGCCTTCTCCCGCCTCCGCCCCACTCGTCACAGCCCGCTCCTGATATCTCCACCTCCCACACTCTTCACTCTTAAACCTAAGGTCCTGATGAAAAATTAGTTAATTAAACGCGAACTTTTTAGTTTGATCGACAAATTCACTGTCCCAGTATCACTCCTACATTTTTCGCCCTCTTTTATCGTGTTTCTTCATGTATCCCTTGCTAGATAAATCGATTTTGAACTCTTTTTTTTTGTTTGATTTTTTGCAGGTTCTCAGCCAGCCTAGAAGATTCATATCGACTACGACTGTTATGGCATCCAAAGAGTCCGCCAACAACAACCCCGGGCTCTCCACCTCTCGGGATGAGGCCACCAAAGGCTATTTTTTACAGCAAACTGTAAGCTTTTCAATAACCCTAATATCTTTATTTCTTAGTTGTATTTCTTATTTGCACTGGCACCGTTCAAATTTCCGCATTGTTATATATTGACATTTTCAAGTGCAATTTCTGGTTTATATAAACTCTTATCAATATTATAGGAACCAAATTGTAAGTGGAATCCACAAACTTTTATCTTGAAATAATGTGTGTGTGTATATTGGCTTCATTCACGTCAGTCTAATATTGACTTACTGACGAACTCAGAGCAATTTTGACTGATACAACTTGTGTTTCTGCATTCAGATGCTTCGGGTGAAGGACCCAAAAGTCAGCCTTGATTTCTACTCCCGAGTAATGGGCATGTCGTAAGTGTTCTCAAATTCTCAAGTGGTTGCCACTTTTTCCTGTTTACTTCTTCTTTTTTGCTTTTGTGAATTTAAATGGATGTAATCGTGAATTTGGATACTTAGGCAGAAGATTGTTCCCTTCTGCCTATGTTCTCTGATGCTTTGTTTGGACCCTGGATTTTGACAAAGAAAAGTAGAAGGAAAATGAAAAGGATCAAAAATTAGGCATAGAGTACAATTATTTGAAACATGAAATTATATTTCCTTTCTGTTTTCCTTGCTAAAATCCAAGGACCAAACATAGCGTATATGTGATATATACTAGTTCTC
This sequence comes from Petrea volubilis, assembly GCA_026212405.1. Lineage (NCBI taxonomy): Eukaryota > Viridiplantae > Streptophyta > Magnoliopsida > Lamiales > Verbenaceae > Petrea > Petrea volubilis. Next base: position 3,195,119 of record CM047886.1, on the reverse strand, counting down.
ATGCTTTTATTTTCTAGTCCTGTTTCAATATTTAATATGTATTCTCTGGAATGCTGCAATTACTTGCTATTGCGACAGATGACTGAAATTTTGATGATATTAAGTTCTTAATTTCATAAGCATTTTAATTTAGGTTTTACAAGTCATATTAGCTTGTTCTGCTTTGATGACAGAATCATTTTTCTATTGTATTATTTGAACTTGATATTTGTTCTCAGTAATCTTGTGCGTTTGCCATTCTTGGGGAACACAATGAAACACAGAGATATAAGTGCAAGAGTTCAAAAAGTAGTGAACTCTCACTCTCTCCCTCTCTCTTCCCCCCCCCCCCCCCCCCCCCCCCCCCTCTCTCTCACACACACATACACTCATAATATAGATCAGGTGGATTACGTTTCTGATCATGTGGTGGATTTATCCAATTTCATGATTATATTCATCAAAATCCCATTGACCCGCTAGCCTAACACAAGAAAGATGTTCTCTTCCTGGTTTAAGTTTTAAATCTATACGCCTACAAGAGGTTTTACATAATCTGTTATTGCAAAACTTAGTGAACGGAGTTTTTGAATAATATTTAAATTGATGCCAAATGGTTGGCTGTAGTTGGATGAATGTCTGTCCTATAGAGGATATGATTTCATATAAGGTTAGCTTGACTCCTAATTCTCTATTTTTGGGGGAAAAAAAAAGAACGGTTTCAGAAACAATCCTCTTACGACTTGATTTTGAATCACATCAGAACGTAATGGTTTTATGGACAGAAATTGGTATTGTATCAGAAGTTTGAAAACCAGATTCTTTTCTTTTGTTCTTGTCCAATTGAAAAATAATGAGCTACAATCTGTGGCCAATTTTGGATGCATTATTTCCAATGTACCCGGTGAAATTTTGTTTTTTCTTATCTCTGGCATGAATTCAGTCCTCATACCTTATGTCAAACTAATAAAATGATTTTCGCCTTCATTTGCATGATTTGGGATCTGGACTTAATTCTTGATTATCATGGCCTACAGATTGCTTAAAAGGTTGGATTTTCCAGAGCTAAAGTTTACACTATACTTTTTGGGATACGAGGTGAATTTCTCAAATAATTTTCTTTGAAGTTTTATAGATCTTGTCATGTTCAAATTTTCCAGTTAATTTTTCTTCTATTGTCCCAAATTTTTGGTATGTTCTATTTGTTTGTTTATGCATCTTGCTATATATAGATGGTAATCACACTAGACCTCTAAATCTTTCTATCTATGGTTGCTCAGGACACATCTTCAGCTCCCAGTGATCCTACTCAGCGAACATCTTGGACTTTTGGTCATAAAGCTACTCTTGAGCTTACACAGTAAGAGCATAGACCATACAAGAGAAACCCTGTTGCTTGCAAATCTTTCACAATGTCTTACCATCATAATTTCTATGACAGTAACTGGGGTACTGAAACTGATCCTGATTTCAAGGGTTATCACAACGGAAACTCGGAGCCTCGTGGTTTTGGTATGTGAAATATTCAACTTGAACATGCTTCTCTCTGCCCATTCATTTCGTCAGACTCAATCCAGAGAGATTGAATTTATATCCCAGGAAATGTGCACATCTCTTGTACTCATACCCCTTGAGCCACTTTGGTTGAATGATTTTGAATAGAATGCCCTTCACACACACACACACACACACACACACACACACACACAAATATATGTTTATGTAAGCTTGGTATGCCATTTTTGAGACGATATATGCATTGTAACTTCATTAAACTGAGGCATGGAGGTGATATAGAATCTTAGCATCTTTGACACTTTTATGAATATAAGTTTGTTTTTTGTTATATGGACTGCTTACCTATCCCATCTGATTCATCCTCACTGAACTAAGAAGATACATTCATTTGCATTTTTCCTGAATTGCTTTAGATGGAGGATTGAAAGGTGACTGAATATGGTTGTCTTTGTTGACTAGTTTTCTGAATAAATAGAACCCTTTTCTTGTTCTGGGGGAAATTACATTTTTTCCCCTAACCTTCATGTTTTTCGATCCATGGATTAAGATCATTCTAATGCAAAAAGGATGTTCAATTATACAATATGCTTAGCCCTTTCTAATATCTGGAACACTAACTTGTCGTGGCGTGCTTTCAGGGCACATTGGTGTCACTGTTGATGATGTGCATAAGGCATGCAAGAGATTTGAAAGTTTAGGAGTGGAGTTTGTGAAGAAACCTGAGGATGGTAAATTTATCCTTTTAATTTATGAAATAAACATATATTTTTGTTCTTATTCTTTTAATTTGTACTTCTCAATGCACAACATGCACATTTTTGTACTATGTTACATCCATTGTACCTCTTCTTGTAACCATAAAGTTTTGAAAAATATGTAATTTGGTGAATTACCAAATTCAGCATGGGAATCTGGGATCATAAGGTCTGAATTAGAACCAACATGGTTGGCGTGGTGGTTCAGCACCTCGTCCCTTAAGCATGAGGTAGGGGGTTCGATCCCTACCCATGTGAATGGAGCAAACCATTTGGCCAGTCCCCTACCGCTTAGTGCGCTGACAGTAGGGACGGGGGATTAGTCCTCTGGCTGTCGGCCGGAGGGATACCCTGGGAAACCAAAAAAAAAAAAAAAAAAAAAAAAAAAAAGGTCTGAATTAGAAATTTTCTCTCAGTTGAGTACTATAATAAAGTTTTAAAGCCTGTTTGGATGGTTTCTTTTTTTTTAAATGAGAAACACTTATCTTTTGAAACAAAGCACTATAGAGTAAAAAATTTGTGTTTGGATGGGATTTTTGAAAAAAGCATAAGCCAGAACAAAGCCAAAAAAGTGGCTTTTTTTTAGAAGCTATTCGGAGTAGTTTTAAATAAAAGCACCTTTTAAAGCACTTTTAATTACTGTATCTAAATGCAAAATTGCTCAGAAAAAAAGCTATGTGGTAAAAGCACTGTTCGAGAAGCACTTTTTAAGCCCATCCAAATGGGCCCTTAGAATTGTTTCTTTATATGTTTTCTTGTTATCTTTTAAACAAACATAATGCTCTTTGCTTTTGGATTCATTGTTTTTCCTTTGTTAAAAACCAATACTTCTTTCATTGGTTTTTTCATCTTACCATAACTGAAAATATTTATTCAACTTTGCTTTTTCCTATGAGATTCATATAAAGTTTCCAATACGTGCATTTCATATTCATAATGGGATGGTTGTTATTTATGAACCCCAGAACTTGGAAAATTAAGGTTGTAACATTTGAACATTTTCTTACAAGGAAGTAATTCAGGACTACATCTCAAAAGTGCCCATACTGACAATGGCACTCACTCAGGGAGAGCTGGTAGAATTTATTTTGATCTTCTGATCAGAAATTAAAATGGAAGGACGTCAGTTCTGTTTATTTCAATTATACTAGTAGTTGCTTTGTAGAATTACTTTTAAGCTTTAGTCCAATTCATCCGAATTCAAAATTCTGCCCCGGCTTGCATTTCAGGAAAAATTAAGGATATAGCATTCATCAAGGATCCTGATGGCTACTGGATTGAAATCTTCGACACTACAACCATTGCCAAAACAACTGCTAGTGCTGCTGTTTGATCTTATGATGCGCGAATATCAGGTATGTGTATCGGAATGTCATGACTTAGGCTGTTATCGTATTCTGTAGTTTGGCCACATTTTATCCTGAATATTGTCTTTTTGCACTGATATGGAAGATGCGCGATGATGCCTCCACGAGTTTGTCCCGCTCCAGATACTTCGGGGAGATGATGGGAAATGTCTGCAGTTGTGTAAAAATTCGCATCGTTGAGTGGATAACAGCTTTATTCCCGATATTATTTTCCAGAATTTGAGAAATAATATTGTCGTTATAGGACCGTCTTATATGGTTTGCTAGAATAAATAACGACTGGAGAAACTTCTATGTGAAAAACTGGAAGCTTATGCTACATTGTAAATTGTCGAATTTGCGTGAGATGTTGTAGCAGTTGGCTCTTGTCAACTGTTATGGTAATGGATTGGAGGCTTAAAATTGTGTGAGCATATGATTTCCCCTTATCTGTGTATGCATGTATAAATTATATCCAGATGGATGGATAATATATAATTATATGTATAATGGATAATATATGATTATATTTATCTGTGTATATATACATATATATATATATATACTAGTATGTAACCCGTGCTATGCACGGAATGAGTGATATCAATTAAAAATTCAAATTAAATATCGTATTGATAATTCATATTGCAATGAATTCTATGCATAATATATCTTTTAAATTATATAAATACAGAAGTAATTTTTTTGATCAAATTGCATAAAACACTCTTGATATGAAAATGAAAAATGAAGCTTTATTTTACTAAAATAACAAAAATCCTCTTCATTGTATTAATAAAAATTTAGAAAAATTGAGTAATTTGCAAGGTCAATATCAAATAATATAACGTGCAAAATTTTATAAATCTTACGAATCAGTTGATGGAAACACCATATCTTCTTAAGAAGAATTTATAAACGCAAAAAAAAAAACTATAATTATCTAATAACAAATATCAAATAATTTGTTAAACAATTCATTAAAAATATTGAACATACCGATGTTTAAAACAAATGATATGTATAATAGGCAAATTTATAAGTAATAGTTCCTTTTTGAAAAATTAATTTTATGATTTTATCATCATTGAAAGCAATAAACCTTACACTTTATGTTCGCAGATGCACTAATCTATTTGGAAGATGGAAACACTCCTCAGACCAATCGATACCTAAAATGAAATTCATTGTGCAACGAACATTTGGCCTTGCAAATTTTGGGGGCACATGAATGATAAATGTGAATGCACGACTTAGGACAGAATTGATGTGATCCTGTAATAGTCTTGCACCATTTTCCTAACAATGTTATAGTTTATGTTAATACCTATGCATAATATATCTTTTAAATTATATGAATACAGTAGTAATTCTTTTGATTAAACTGCATAAAACACTCTTGATATGAAAATGAAAAATGAGGCTTTGTTTTACTAAAATAACAAAAATTCTCTTCACTGTATTAATAAAAATTTAGAAAAATTGAGTAATTTGCAAGTTCAATATCAAATAATCTAACGTCCAAAATTTTGATGCATAACAAAGACTAAAACTAATATAAATCTTACGAATCAGTTGATGGAAACACCATATCTTCTTAAGATGAATTTGTAAACGCAAAAAAATAAAAATAAAAATATAATTATCTAATAACAAATATCAAACAATTTGTTAAATAATTCATTAAAAATATTGAACATACCGATGTTTAAAACAAATGATATGTATAATTAAGCAAATTTATAAATAATAGTTCCTTTTTGAAAAAATAATTTTATGATTTTATCATCATTGAAAGCAATAAACCTTACACTTTATGTTCGCAGATGCACTAATCTATTCGGAAGATGGAAACACTCCTCAGACCAATCGACACCTAAAATGAAATTCACTGTGCAACGAACATTTGGCCTTGCAAATTTTGGGGGCACAGGAATGATAAATGTGAATGCACGACTTAGGACAGAATTGATGTGATCCTGCAATAATCTTCCACCATTTTCCTAACAATGTTATAGTTTATGTTAGTATACTTATGATATTATTTTACACGAAATAAAATTGTAATGATACCTTCTCTTGTAAACTTTTGAAATATACAGCTTGATTCCGAAACATATATTCAGCCTGCTTGTTTAGTAGTTTTACATCAATCATACCACTGCCATCTTTTATCTTTAAATGAACACGAAACCTGCATTTAAAGAGAAACATATCTGAATAATAAAAAAAACTATAGAAATAATTAAATACATCGGCATTAGGAGCAAAACTTACTTGATAGTTGCATGAACGACATCATTGCAATTGACACATATCATTTGTCCATAATAAGACTCGCAAATATTTTGACAATGATTGCACGTTGCATACCATATCTTGTCATTTTCAATTTTCTCAATACGTGCAACAATGCGGAAAAATTTGACCTACACGTAGTTGCACTATTATTTTCAAGTGTGATGTATTCACATATTAAGTAGTAAAAGACAATACAAAAATAAATATACTCACATCCTCCTGATGCCGATAATCTCGTATCCAAATTCTCTTTGCATTTGAAATTCTCAACGATGTCGATATAGTAAATCTACTTTAACGTATTAGTGAGACTATGTTATGAATAAGTAACACTTTACGTATTTGACTGCAACTGTACAATTTTGACCCCAATGAATGTTTCCCAGAATTTTGAATTTTTTTTGGTAAATTAGAAAATTTAATTGACTAAAAGTTTTTAACTTTAGGAAAGTAACAAAAGCCACAAATTTTAAAGACTTAAATCAAATGTTAGAATGTAAATTCGTTATTAATGTTGAACAGTTGACTATTTTTAATTAGGAGTAAATGATAATAAACGTCACATGTAATTTAGTTGCGGTTTACTAATCAATCAATGTTGATTAGCCGTAATTTTGAATTTTTTTTGGTAAATTAGAAAATTTAATTGACTAAAAGTTTTTAACTTTAGGAAAGTAACAAAAGCCACAAATTTTAAAGACTTAAATCAAATGTTAGAATGTAATTTCGTTATTAATGTTGAACAGTTGACTATTTTTAATTAGGAGTAAATGATAATAAACGTCACATGTAATTTAGTTGCGGTTTACTAATCAATCAATGTTGATTAGCCGTAATTTTGAATTTTTTTTGGTAAATTAGAAAATTTAATTGACTAAAAGTTTTTAACTTTAGGAAAGTAACAAAAGCCACAAATTTTAAAGACTTAAATCAAATGTTAGAATGTAAGTTCGTTATTAATGTTGAACAGTTGACTATTTTTAATTAGGAGTAAATGATAATAAACGTCACATGTAATTTAGTTGCAGTTTACTAATCAATCAATGTTGATTAGCCGTAATTTTGAATTTTTTTTGGTAAATTAGAAAATTTAATTGATTAAAAGTTTTTAACTTTAGGAAAGTAACAAAAGCCACAAATTTTAAAGACTTAAATCAAATGTTAGAATGTAAATTCGTTATTAATGTTGAACAGTTGACTATTTTTAATTAGGAGTAAATGATAATAAACGTCACATGTAATTTAGTTGCGGTTTACTAATCAATCAATGTTGATTAGCCGTAATTTTGAATTTTTTTTGGTAAATTAGAAAATTTAATTGACTAAAAGTTTTTAACTTTAGGAAAGTAACAAAATCCACAAATTTTAAAGACTTAAATCAAATGTTAGAATGTAATTTCGTTATTAATGTTGAACAGTTGACTATTTTTAATTAGGAGTAAATGATAATAAACGTCACATGTAATTTAGTTGCGGTTTACTAATCAATCAATGTTGATTAGCCGTAATTTTGAATTTTTTTTGGTAAATTAGAAAATTTAATTGACTAAAAGTTTTTAACTTTAGGAAAGTAACAAAAGCCACAAATTTTAAAGACTTAAATCAAATGTTAGAATGTAAGTTCGTTATTAATGTTGAACAATTGACTATTTTTAATTAGGAGTAAATGAAAATAAACGTCACATGTAATTTAGTTGCGATTTACTAATCAATCAATGTTGATTAGCCGTAATTTTGAATTTTTTTTGGTAAATTAGAAAATTTAATTGACTAAAAGTTTTTAACTTTAGGAAAGTAACAAAAGCCATAAATTTTAAAGACTTAAATCAAATATTAGAATGTAAATTCGTTATTAATGTTGAACAGTTGACTATTTTTAATTAGGAGTAAATGATAATAAACATCACATGTAATTTAGTTACGGTTTACTAATCAATCAATGTTGATTAGCCGTAATTTTGAATTTTTTTTGGTAAATTAGAAAATTTAATTGACTAAAAGTTTTTAACTTTAGGAAAGTAACAAAAGCCACAAATTTTATTGTCTAAATTTGCTCAATTTATAAATTTGCTCAATTATGCACCTATATTAAATTTGCTCAATTTATTGTCTTGTAATTAGTAGGTTGACTTGTAATTAGCAAATTTTATTTATTTATTTGATTGTGTGCTTTTTGAGAATCTTGTATTTTGAACATATATTTTTTGTTTTAAAAAAAATCAAAATTCTAGAAAATTAGAATTTGGTCAAAATTAGATGAATTTGAGTCAAACACCTTTCTCAAATATATAATAGTATAGATATATAATTGAAAGAGTAAAACTGCAACCCCCCCCCCCCCCCCCCCACACACACACACACCCACCAGTTTCGTTTTTTTTTTCTTTAAAGGTAAAAGGACTGGCTGTTTTTCATACATGATAAAACATGCCAATTAATGTTAAGTTTCCTCCGCTATACTGTTCAGGAGAGTACAATCTTTGTTTAATGTGATACCAAAACAAAAAATTAAAAATAAATTGCATGACGTAAAGACTAAAATGCCAAAATGATAAGTTCAATTTCAGTAAATCCATAATGACAATGACATCCTTGAAAATATATTTTATCTTCAAATTTAAAATTTATAGTTTCCAATCATGGTTTTATAATAAAAATATACAACTAATGAATACTTAATTTGACTTAAAAGAATTAAGAAGGGAAAAAAGTAAAACGAGAAAAGTACACACACACACACACATATATATATATGATTGTAAAGAATACATTTTTTCCCCTCAAACCAATACTTCTAATTATATGCTGTAAATAAATAGCAAAATTGATAATATCAAATTTTAAAATAATCAAAAGAAAGTATCTGTAGATAGATTAAACCATAAAATCAAATTCCAGAGTTCTTTTCATGCGTTGGCAAGCGAATAAATTTTCTTCTTAAGAACCTTCATCGCCATATAAAAGAACCCATTTTGGGTAGGGATATCTCAGAAAACAAAAAACAAGAAGGAAAAAACTTTTCACAAACTAAATTGCATGATAATTATATTTATGTATAATAAATATTTTTATATTTTAATTTCATATTTTTATTACACTTGATATAATTATATTTATAAGAGTTAATATTTGGGGAAACTGTAGTTGCCTCCTTTGAAATATGATAAAAGTAAAAAAAAAAAAAAAAACCCTCAAGTATGGGACAAAAACTACACTTGGGATTTGCTGAAATTACAAAAAAGCCCTTTCACTAGGGTTTGGTTGGAAAAATTATGCCTTTTGTTCAAAATACCCTATTCAATATTTTGACTAATTGTAGGATAAAATGGTGAATTACAAACACTTCTCTTGAGGTCTGCTAAATTTACAACTATACTCCTTGAGATTTGTCTGTCCAACAAAATCCTCCTACTAATGGGGTTTCTCGATTGAGATGGGAGAAAAAAGTTTGGATCTTTTTATTTTATTTTATAGGCTTTTATGATGAATATAATAGTTGATATCTAGACAATCAGTGTCAAGGTGAGAGCTGCAAGATTGACAGTACCATTGGCAAACAAATCAACGACCCACTGAGGGATAACCTCTTTGACCGATGACAAGAGGCACACAAGTTGGTTGACTCTCACAGATCCAAAATTCTTGAAACTAGGTGATTCCGGTGGTGGTGTTGTCATCGGCTTTTGCCGAAATTTGCCAGAAATGCAAGAATCTTGGAGCATTCATCAGCAATCAAACGAGGTTAAATGCCATTGATCGGGTTATCAACGCGGAGCTAAGAGTGGCACGATTCCGAAAATGTATATTTCACAAATTTTCGACATAGGGAGGTTGTCACCGTTGGAGTTGTAGTTGTAAATTTTAATACATAAGTGGATTATTGTGTAATTTCACTAGATTTCAGGGGAAATTTTTGTAAATCAAACATTAAGAGTAATATTGAGATTCTTCCTGATCCTTAACTTTTATATAATTTTACAACCATCAAGGGTGATTTTAGTAATTTAAAAAAAATTAAAAAATTTTAGGAGAGGTATCTGTAATCAACCCTTACTATTTTAAACATTAAGATAAATATTAGCGGCGTTTAGATGTGGAGGAGGCAGATTGGTTCATAGATATGTTATCTTTCTAGCCAAGAAAAGAAAAAAAGGCCCTTAACATACATTGGTTGACTTATCTTTTGCCTCTGATTTTTTTAGCTCCCGGTCTCCACCTTCATCAATAATTCACTGCACTTATTTAATAAAAAAATGCATTTTCATGTTAGAAATTAGTGGGAAATTTATGGACCCATATTGTCCAAGTCTTTTAGTATCATATCAATTGCTAATAAAAGAATGGAGCATGTGGGTGTAAAATAATTGGAAAGATGAGATCTGGATAATATCTTATTTTATATTCATTGTGATTGGTATATTAAAGCTGAAACTGGGGACACTGGACACGACAAAATTTTATGCTTCTTTCTCTAGGTAAAGCCTTCAAACTTGGCAAACATTTTGGCCCTTCTGACACCATAATATAGGAAAATCACAAATTTCTTTTTTATTATTATTATTTTTATTTTGTCAGATTGTCACTGGTTTAATTCCACTCCTCTTGACCCTGGTAATTCACTAGAAAAGACATTCCTGGAAAAAACCTACTCCCCACCAGTTCAATAACTGTGAATTTCATCAAAATACTATATATATATATATATATATATGTGTGTGTGTGTGTGTGTGTATATATACATGTATATAGACATATAAGTGTGTATTCACATGTATAATAGGCTGTGAGTGTAAATATCAAGAAAAATAATAAGAAATGTCACATATTTAGAAAGTTTGAATTATTCAACATGCAACTAGCATTACAAGGAAAAGTAATATTAATGATAAAATATAAAAATGGTAACGTAAAAGTTGTTATAAACGATTGTATTATGTAACAATACTTTCTATTTTATCACCAATTAAATTTATTTAGTGACAACAATTATTATATATATATATATATTGTGACAATAGATATAGTGGCGCCAACAATTAATATTTTAGTTGTCATTATTAACAATTAATGACACCTTATGATAAAACAAAATATAGCAGTATGATATTATGACAAGATTTTCATTATTACTAATTAATTGTCGCTGTAGATGTGTCACTACTTACTAATTGTGCACTCTATTTTGCCACTACTGACATTGTATACATTAGTCTCGTGACAAAACAATTTTTTTAATCACTAAATATATATATATTTAATAACATTTTTTTTATTATCACTTAGTATGTCATCACCAAATTATTCATTTTCTACTAGTGCAAATGTAAGCTGCATTTGTGTTACTAGTTTAAAGGAGGATAGATAGGCGTAGTTAGATTCCAATTAGTGTCAAATTCCAGTAATTTTGTGTGCCCTGTTTTCGCACTTGGCACATCTCTAATATATATTACAATGAAGTGATTTTATTGTTTTTTTCGGTGTAAATTTATATTTATTATGCATAACACATAAGTCAGAGTTGTCAGAAAAGTAAAATTTTTATTCATGATTCACGACAATGATAATGTAATATAGGACCATGCATTATTTTATTAACATAGGTACATAGACTATTATGATTTAGAGGGTGTTTGGCTAAGCTTATTTAAAACATCTTATAAGCTCCTACATCTTATAAGATATTTTAAGAGCTTATAATATGTTGGATCTTATTTTAAAAATAAGTTATTAAAGTATTTGGATAAATAATAAGGGGTATAGCTTATAAGATAGTAATAATGATAATATTGTAATTAATTTAGTTGAAAATAAAGAAGCTTGATAGATCTTAAAAAATAAGTTGCTACTTCTTTACTTTTTTAAAAAGAACTTATAAGCCTCTTAAACATCTTATTTGATGAGCTTATAAGCTACACCTTCAAATTTTTTGCCAAATACTTTGTACCATCTTATAAGCTCTCAAACATCTTATAAGATGTTTTGAGGAACTTATAAGCTTAGCCAAACACCTTCTTAATGTTGATAAAAAAAAAAAAAAAAAAAAAGGACTAGCGATGGCGCATTGTACTAACAACATGATATCTTGGTATAGCATAATTTTGGACTTTATGTCGTGCGATATCCTATATGGATTCTCTGTGAATTACTCTGTCTTTGAATCTTCCTGTTGTCTCCAGTTGTACTTCCACTTTCTGCCTAAATCATAACTTATATGCACAGAAAATAAGTGCAAACTTATTATTATTATTATTCACTACAAGAAATCATATTTTTACTAATGGAAAATTTATAATGAAAAAATTATATCACAAATTTACAGTACTTGTGATGAATTAGTAATAGAATTTAATATTAACATAATTATAAAAATATTCAGCAACGAGGCAATCGCTACAAGAAAAAAAAAGAACATGAATGACAAAATAGAAATTATTGTATTAAGTGGCAATACTTCTATGATGTCATGAATTAAATATATTTAACGGCAACACTTTTTATTTTGTTATTATATCACTCAATGACAATGCGAATTAATGTTTTAATTGTTATAATCGATAATTGGCGACACACATAGACTATATTTAATCAAGGTGTTAAAAATTCATATAATGAAATTAATAATCTATAGTTTCGAAGAATCGGAAGAAAATATCATGCAAATAGTTGAACGTTTCAAATTATTGTGCAACTTTGATGTTACTATTTTTGAATTAGACTTCACAATTGACAAGTGACAACTTACCTTTACTGATAAATCTTTCTCTACTTGTTCTACTCTATTGAAATCAAGACTTCTGTGAAAATGATAGAAATAAATAGTAGACATGCCTCCACAACCAAACTCAAAAAATTATACCTGGATTATTTATTAAATATTACTATAATTTTTCACTGTCCAGCATTATTAATTAATTTTAAAACCAGACTGGTTTTGTCAACTACAAATGAAAATAATTTAATTTGAGTCAAAATATAACACAAAAATCAGACTGGTTCAACGCAAATTCTAATTACACAAAACTTTAATTTGCGTTTGCAAGAAAGAACTTAATTACTAAATAATTTCTCAAATCAAACATGAACAACTTGATAGCAAATATGAACTTTGTTTTACTCTTATTTATCAAGTTAGTTTTGAGACAACCTTGAGTTATGGAGCCGAGGGGGTCTGGTGGTGGTGGCCGCCCTCTCAATTTTTTAAAATTTTTATTTTTAGTATATATATTTATTAAAATTTTAAAATTTTGCTTCTCAAAATAAAAATTTAATTTTTATATAAGTTACATGATAAAAATTTTAATTTTCTTTCCTTTATTTTATTTTTGATGATTTATGTGTATCTAATCTCATTTACCATAATAATTAAATTATTCCTCTTTCTATTTATCTTTTCTTTCTTTATTTCTTCTTCTTCTTCTCTTCAAATTAAAATATTAAAAATTTTATTGGATTTTACTTCTCTCTTCTATTCCAATTAAATACCAAAAATTCTATTAGAATTTTTCTTCTCTCACAAATCTTAAAGTATTCAACTTTTTCTTCAAAAGCAATGTACAAGAAGGTATTGTGTACTAATTTAAAATTTATGTGTTTATTTATTTATTTATTGTAATTGATTTTTGTGTAGCGATTTGAATCTTAAGATTGTTGATATGAATCTTGATAGTTGTTCAATATTAAACTTAATAAATCTTGATATTTAATTGTTGGGCTATTGAACTTGAATGAACCTTACTAATTTGAGACTTCATATTTAATTAGAGTGATTTGGGGAATGTGATAGCAAAAAAAAAAAAGATATTTTTTGAGTTTTGAATATATTTTTTGATTATGAGAGCAAAGAGAGAGGGAAAAAAATTATTTTAATACTTTTTGAGTTTTGATTATATATCATTATGTGGGTTTATGTCAATTTTGTTAAGTATTTTTAAAGTAATTCCTTATCCACTATATTTGCTTTTTTTTTTAAACAAAGAATAGCTTATTTTTTTTTCAGTATTATTTTTTATATATTGTTTTAATTGTAGTATTTTTTATTTTTTATTGTAGCACTTTTAATTGGTTGTATACACATAAATATGATAGCTTTTATTATTGTATATTTTAGTAATTATATATAACTGTTATATTTATGCATTTTAATAATTAATAATCTCAAAAAAATTTCGTTCCCCTCTAATCAAATTCCCAACTCCGTCCCTATTTACTTTGTTCTTTGTCTTCTTTTATTAGGAACGTTGTCCATATCCAATTATGTTTACAACACTTTCATACATAACGAAATGGAAACAGCTAGCAATGACGAGGTTGAAATGTAACTCATGTCTTAAGGGTGTTCGAAAACTCAATCATGTGTGTGTGTGTTGTTGTGGGGGTGGGGGGTGGGGGAAGAGGGATAAGAATACATTTCCCCCCAACCTATAAACATTTTTATAATTTAATATTAAATATTTTTTCGATATATTTTGTCATATAAACTACATAAAATTTACACTTTTCTTCCTAAAATCACTATTCAACCAAAAAAAATCAAATTACATTCATTGAAGAGACTCCTTCACTTAGACATCACTAAATTGATCTCATGATCACCCCAACCAAAAACAATTACAAAATTTAATATATTTTATCCAGTATAGTTTACTTTCGAAAACTTATCATAATTCCCATTTGTCACTTTCCAACAACTAATTTGATCAGAAAGTGACTCTTCAAGATAAAGTGCAAATTCGTGTAGCTTTTGTTGCAAATTGTAACAAAGAATAGTTATAATTTAGTGATCAAAAGTAAAAATAGCCATAGTTTAGGAGATAAAGTATATACATAGAGAGAGAGAGAGAGAGAGAGAGAGAGAGAGATTAAAATGAGAGGGTTGCCTGCTGCAGGCAGAAATGAAAAGGTTTTTGTTTAATAAATTTGGTGAGTGTTGGGCTAAATTTGCTTACCTAAGTGGATGGGTGCTGAATTGCTAACACAAGAGCAAGAGTCAACTTTAATGGGGACCCATAACCATAACAACAGTTGGTCAATCATTAACCCCAATCAAATCACTGTGTGAGGTGCCGTGATAGGCGTCCCACAAAACGACGTCGTCCCCCAATTTTCTATTTTTTTTTTGAAAATTTAAATTCACATGCACGTACAGTAGTTCTGTCCGTTGTCCAGCAAATATATATTTTTTTATATTTTTGCATGGCTTAATATTTTAATGTCCCTTCAAATAAGACTAAGATTTTATTTATTTATTTATTTTGAATTTTTTTTTTGCTGTCATTTTCAGTGCTAGCCACCATGCATATTCAAAATTTGCCTAAGTACTATTCTACATTTTTATATTTATTTATATATTTTTTCAAATTGGCCTGACTCATTCAATAGTAAAAGGCTACCCCGTGGAGCATCTAATAAGATATGCACAAATAATTCAGGCCATCAAGTATTATTTAATTTCAACTTATCAGTTTTATTCTAGAAGATAAAAATAAAATTGAAAAAAAAAACAATGAAGCAACAAGTGTCTAATCAAAATTTAAAAAGTTTGAAATAATTAAGGTATAATGACCTTTTAATAGCAAATATAAACAGCCGAGGTCAATGCAGATATATTTTACCATTAAGGAGGAACAATGGAGGATTTATTATTTTTTAATTTTTGCAAGTTGTTTAATTAAGTATATATATATTTAACTTGCTTCTTGATTTCATTGAATGGTCATGATATAGGTTCTCTTGAGTTTGATTTTTTTTTTTCTGTTTTTTTTTCCTTATTGGTGAGATTAGTGATCATCCCTGGGAAAATTTTTTATCCGAACCTGATTTGGCCTACCCCAACAAATCATATGATAAGTGTATTGTACTTGTCAAGTGATTAATCACTCTCTCTAAATTATCGATCATTCATAGAGCAAGTGTAAAACACTCGCTAGGTGATTAACATTGGTCGGCCGAATCGGGTCTAGGCTACAATTTCCCTCGTCCCTGATAGTGATCCAAGGATACTATTGAACTTGTTATATATATATATATATATAACTTTTGCATGCAAATTATTAGAAGGTTTAGTTAAGTTTGCTATTAAAATTTATTAATGTTTACGAAGGCTATATGTAAAATAAAGAAACTGTTTCATAAACTAATTAATCCACATGTGATCATCAAAACTAATGTTTTTCTAACCGCGGATGTTGCTAGAAAAATACATGTTGATGATTTAGCAAGTGAAAACTTGGTGCGAAGACATATACTTATTTGCGATTCAAATCTTTTACTTCAAATAATTTCACATTCTTTATGTAAAATTCGCACGTAAATATCATGTAGGTAAATTATTTATAATCACGTAAGCATGGCGTGTATCTGTAAAATGTAGTAACCGTTATAGCATCATTTGAAATAAATCATCCAAAATTTACCAAAAAACAAAAAAAAAAAAAAAAGAAATAAATCATCCAAAATAATTTAATTCGTCAACCGTAGAACAAACTAGCCAATAGAAGTGTGACTAATTGAGGCTAGTGATTTGTGGGATTGAAACACAAAATCTCTCCTAAAAGAAATGGAAAACGGGAAAAGTAAAAAGCTTTGTACTAATTACTATGTACCTTCAACAAAACAATATTTTCCCCTTCATTTCCCATCACAATACACAAAACCCCATAAACTGCAAATATTTCTTTCACCCCCACCCCCACCCCCACCCCCACCCCTCCACCATGGCCATGCCCCCTTCAAATCTTAACTTACAGTCATTTTGTACGTATCGATCAGTAGTAGTTATACATCCCGGGCCTGACCTCCTGTGTCTTGTTTTCATCAATGAACAAGAAATTGCCATTGTTACCACTGCTTATCAGCTGCTTAACTTCCTCAAGATCGTACTGTAATTGAGAGTTTTCGAAAATAACCCCATTTGCATTGTGATGATCATCAACAAATGAACTCGGATGATGATCATCGCCGTAATGAAGCATGAACTTGTGATTTTCTTGCGACCCATTCCCGATGAAGTTACCCTGAAAACACCCGATTTGATCTTCTTGTTTCACTCTATCTTTGCCGTAGCTGATATGGCTGCAGCTCCCATCGGACGAATTCGAACAACTCGCTTCGTGATTTCCTCCGAACATGAGCATGCTCTCTTTCACAGGATTAATGTTGTTATTGGTATAATACTGATTAAAATCCATCAAACCCTGATCCTGGCTAATTGGCTGATAATTGTAAGAATATTGAGTAGTGGTGAATAATGGAAGATTATTGTTTTGTGGGAGTGAGTTGTTGTTGTTAATTTGGTTGTAGAATGAGTTGTAGAGGTGTGAGAGGGTAGAGAGGGGTAATTGGGATTGATTTTGTGATGAGGTTAATCCTGAAGAATTAATGTTTAATGATGATGGTGAAAATTTGGCCATGAGTTTCTTCTTGAGCTTTGTGTTCCAGTAATTCTTGATATCGTTGTCCGTCCTCCCTGGTAGCTGAGCAGCTATTATTGACCACCTGCATTTGTATGAGATTTTGCAGAGAGATTGCCATTACAATAAAGTTTTTTGAACTGTGTGTGTATATATATATGTGTGTGTGTCTGTGTGTGGGTGTGTGCGGGTGTGTGTGTAACAACAGATGTGACTCGAGTATTAAACCCATGATCTGAACTTGACATGCACGCACAGAATTGTCCAAAAATAGAACAACGCTTTTGACATTGTATGTAATAACATGCAAATTTCTATCAGACCATGTGTGTGCGACTATTGTCAATGCATAGATATACACTTACACACAAACACAACGGTCTTTTTTTTTTTTTCATTTTCATCTGTGCCTTATTTTCTTCTAGTGGTTTGTTTATTTCCATTTTCGGTTGGAAATTAATTAGATGGGGCTCTGTCATTTCAAGCAGATAAATTTGAAGAAAATTTTCTAGGTTGTTTGGATAATTTTTGTGTGTGTATATACCTGCTTCCAATGCTTGCATAAAGCGTACAGATTATTCTATCTTCCTCTTCAGAAAATTCACCATGCTTAATGTTAGGCCTCAGATAATTAAGCCACCTCAATCTGCAGCTCTTCCCACATCTCTTCAGACCTGCACAGAGAGAGAGAGAGAGAGAGATTAGGCCAGAGATACATATATCTATATATACATGGGAGAGAGAGTGAGAGAGGTTTGGTTTACCAGCTTTCTGAGGGAGAGCGATCCAGTTTCCACCGGTGCCAAATTTCTCGATGAAGTCCTTAAGCTTTGCATCTTCTTCGGGAGACCATGGCCCCTTCTTCACATTCGCCTTGTCGCAGCAAGGAGCCCTGCCCATCTCTCTCTCTCTCTCTAGAGAGTAGTAGTATTATATACTTCTGTTTGTATCTATCTATGTTGGGTGTTGGAGAAACTTGTCTCAACCTATACCTCTAGTTTGGTTTGGTGTGTGTGTGTGTATTGTGGGATGCCTTCAGGCATTTTATTGAGAGAACTAGATTAATAAGAAACAACCATAAAAAAAAAACAAAAAAAGATTAATAAGAAACAGTGAAAAGTATTATTAGCATGCAGAGGTCAAAGGGGTACGTAGGGTGGCAGCTAGCTAGGCTTGTTTGTTGTTTTAATTAACAATTAGTTACTACTAAGTTGTAGACATATGAAAGATGTTTCTATATATCACTAGGATCCATCATTAATAATGCCTAGCCTCCCTCATTATTTATAATATATTGAGGTTGTACTTGACCAATCAAGGCGCAGTCTCCTTTTGTATTTTAATTGCCCTTATATTATATGCATAAATATTTAAGAACATGATTAATTATTTGATCAAAGAAAAAGAACATAGGCATCTATTAAGTGAATAACAGATAATAAAATATAAATATAAAAATAAATGATTCAAAATAATTATACAGGTCCAGGCAAAAAAACATGTATATGGGGTGATCGGAATTCATTTAAAATCAAAGAACTAATTGTTGGCTATGGTTGCTTTTAAATGTACACTATATCTAGTGATTGCATGATTAATTCCATGTTGAATACCAATATAGTAATTTTAGTTAAGAATGATTTTAAAAAATAAATTTAGATAAATAAATATTATTTATTAAAATTATCTAATATAATTATCAGGTGTGTCAAATACATCCTATCTTATGATGTTTAATATTTAGTGCAGCACTTGCCTCAAATTATTAATCTCACAAAATCGGAAAAAAAGCAGTACTATAAGACATTTGTTGTGTAATTAATATTGATTCAATCGACCATTGGGTTCAGAGTCGAATGGTGGAGGGTTTAAAAGTAGTATTAGGAAGGTTATGAGTTCGAATCCTCTTGTCCTTTACCCCTTTACCTTTGAGTGAGTGTGTGCGTGTGTGCGGATGTATTTTTCGGTTGACATCTATAGGATGTCCCGAGCGGATCGGATCCCTAAAAAATATAATTAATTGGACAAAACATCTAATTTGATAAGTAAATCTTCAACACTTACACGTGTCGCACATCCAGAGTGTGGGGCAGGAGATGTGGCACTATTATGGGGTAGGGGAACCGGTCCGTGTCCCGAGATGATTGTATAAAAAAAAACAAATATTCATTCAATCTAACCGAATTTAATATAGAATTTCCGCTCAGATCAACGTGAGAAAAGAAGTAAACGCATACTTTTACTAATTGGTTGCAATTAATGTAAAGATTTATACTGGAATCAATACGTGGTCTTATGACATAAACTATATATGTATTATTATTTAAGATAATCGTGTGGTTGCCATCCACAAGATTTGATATGCATAAATAGTCTCAACAGATATAATGTTAATTTTAAATAATGGGCGGTGTGATGATTAATATTTTTTTCGGCAATGAAACCCATATCTGGATTGAAACCTTTGCACCATTTACAAGTATAGAACAATCTACTACCGTTTTCAAGGTTTGAATTATGCGACTTCGAATTTTTTTTTACATAAACTCGATATTTAATCTCACTTATGCACCCGACGTGTAGTGTGTGTGTATATATATGTGTGTGTTTGTGTGGGAAGCTGAAAACTGGTGCATATGAAAAGTTTTCTGTGAGTTTGCTTCTTGTCATATATATACATGACGATCAAGACAAAGCCGAGTGTCATAATTAGGATACATAGTAGCAATCGATAAAAGTTGATCACTGTGTGCCAGAAAATAGTAAAATCAGAGGAGCAATTATTATTGAAGGATCCTGGTAACACTACTGTTTATGGGATTTGCTAACTGACTGATGAGAGTGATCATGCATATATCCATCTTTTTGATTAATTCAGGTGGCCATAGCTATGTTCATTTGATCAGGTGCCTTGAAATTGACTTATCAGTGTTTTGTTTTTTTTTTTGCCTCTTATTTTGTTTATCTTTTGAATTGTCACACTGCTAGCCCTGTTCACTAGCCAAAAATTTTACCGATTCTTGTACGTTGTCAAGTTCATGAGTATTTTAGTACTTGCCAGCTAATGTAACACTAATGTAATAGGGCACACTCGGAAATCACACACATACTTACTCACACACTATGTACATGTATATACATACATTATATTTTATTTTTTATACAATTAACTCGAGACACTCTATAGATATCAACCAAACACCACAAACGCACACACACACTCACCCGAATGAGAAAGGGAGAGGACAAGAAGGTTCAAAGTCGAAATCTCAATGGTGTTAGTTCAAACTCGGAACCTCAATGATGTTAGTTCGAACCCCCACTACTAGACTACAAATCCAGTGGCATGTATATACATACATATACATATATATACACTTGTTTTTGTATGCATGTATATAAAGATATGTATTTGTATATACATATATGTATATATAGTTAGGGCGGAGCCATAAATTCTAATTTGGGAAGGGACGAGATCAAATTTTTAAAAAATATTAAAGAGATTTTAACAATTTAGGCGTCCCTCTAGCCCCCTCCAAAAAAAAATTGTGACAGACATTATATTAAAGTGGCAATATGAAAACTATTGCTAATGATGTGTAATAAGTGATGGTATATTTTGTTTTATCATTGTGATATGTATTTATAATATCAAAATATTAATTACTAGTGAAAATAATTAACGTGTTCTGAATTTATTACTATTGACAAATAGTAACATATTTATAGTGAGAATTCAATTGTAATAAAAATTATCACTAATACCAATTACAGAATAAATATGTCATTAATTGTTAACAAAGCTAGACAATTCAATCAAAATCTTTGTCACTAATAATTTTTAAACAATTTAACATTATTGTTATTGTTTTAAGGAAATAGTCTTAAGCTTGTTAGAAGAAGTGTTTATAGCTTATACATCAGCTTATACATCTAACACATACATACCTAAGTGTGTGTGTGTGTGTGTGTATTTTTTAATTATTCATGACATGTATATATCCTTCGTCGGTAGCCACAACTAGCTTCGAAACATATTTTGTTTATTTGTGCTTTTAGGTATATCTTTGTTAATGAATAAGACAAATTAGTATACATATTGGCTGTTTGCACTAACGATCCATCCGTTGACCTATATAGATATATGTGTGTGTCTGTGTGTCAGTGTGTTGCAAAAGCCAAAATCAATGTTTGTCTATTACTAACCAATATGTAAAACTAAAACATCATTAGACACATTTCAACAACTTACTACGAAGATAATAATTAAGACCCATATGTTAAAAAAAAATTCTAAATTCTTGCGTACAGAAGATATAAAAGTATATTTTGCTGTGTAACTTTTTTTTTTCATAAAGTATTTATCTTGAAAAATAATTGTTGTTTATTTGTTATCTTTTTTTTTTTTTTAAATCGGCCTCTAAGATTTTATTTAAAATCCTTATAAAATAAGGTTAGAGGTAGTGCTCGACCTTGTCAAAGTTCAAACATAGGCTTACATAATAGATGTGGGAATACGAAACATCACGGATTACCAATCCAAGTTTCCTAATTTAAAATAACACGTATTTTCTTCATGAGACTTCCAATTCAGAAATATTAATTATACAGTGATCTTTTATAAAGAAGTCTGAAATTAACATATATAATTCATAATACGACTAGTTCGGATTTTCTATTGGATAATCATGTTACATTTTCTATTACACTCATCAATACACGCCACATGTAAATTGGTGAGCGATCGAGATAAGGAAAAGTTTTTTTACTATATCATTAGTTTTTCTCTTTCTTTATTTGTACTGCTCACCAATATATGTATCGTGTATTGATGAGCAGTCGAAATAAGAATTTTTTTTCTTCATATTATCGATTTTCTCTTTTTTTATCTTGATTGCTCACCAATACACGTGGTATGTATTGATGAGTGTAATAAAAAATATAACACGATTATGCAATAGAAGATCCAAGCGGTAACTTGACCTTTATAAATCTTCACATGTAAGCAATATTTGTCTATTCTATGAAAATATTGATATAGCTTAAGAATTACGAAAAAATTAAAGTAAATAGTAAATAAAAATTTTTTTCGAATTCAAGATTTAATAATTTATAATTGTCAAGTCCGAGCTTATAGAGAGGATAAGGACGATGACCAATTAAAAAAAATCCAAAGAGGAAAGCTTCTTGGGACACAACTTTACTTTTCCACACATAATATAGTTTTTTTAATTAAGTCTATTATCCATAATTAAATCCTTAATCTGTCCTTTCTTGCGAAACATCGAATCTCTTGCGTACGAAACCGTTTACTAGAGAAAAAAAGGGTATCTTAAAATTTACTAAACTAATTATTGTACGAACACACGATTAATCAAAGTAAAGTAAGAGCGATACGTAGACAAGTGTCATATGTCTCCATTGGCTTAGGGACTTGGAAAGATGATTGGGGTTTGGGTTTTGCTTAATCCTAAGTTAATCAAGGGTTGGTTAACTAAGATTGAAATTTTTATTTTCCCAAAATGGGGGTTGATTATTTTTGGTAGACAGTTAATTAACAAAACTCTACAAAGTCAACAGCTTTGAGAGCAAGACAGCGTAGTCAAATTTATGTTTCTCATATATTGTCGTCGTGGCCCAATCTACGTTCTTTTTATTTGTGTTTAATTTTGTGTGAAACAGTGTCTATATTTATTTCATTATTTAATACTCTCTCCGTCCCATAATACTTGTCACTTTAAGGTTATGCACAAGAATTAAGGAAATAAATTAAAGACATTAAATATAAACTATTTTGACTAAAATACCCTTTTAATAATTAAGCTATTAATTTCTCTCATCAACTATTAATCTCTCTCTTCTAAGGGTATATTAGGAAAAAATTAATAAATTCTTTCTTGATATGTGAGAACGACAAATATTATGAAACAAAAAAAAAAAATTCCTTAAAACGACAATTATTATGAACGGATGGAAGTAAGTTCGTACATCAGAAAACATTGGAGTTACAAAAGAGTAGATTTTTATTTCAAACTGATTTTTGATGAGTTTGCGTAAAGAAGTACATGGAACTTGCTCGGTCAAATAATTATATTTCTCCAAAATTTAATTTATTTCATCACTAACAAGACTTTTCCATTTTAAAAAATCTTAACCCTCCGTTTGGTTCTTAGATTTTGGTAAGAAAAATATGATGAAATTTTTTTTTTGCCTTCAAATATTAGTACTCTATATTTTTATTTCTGATCCTTTCTATTTTCCTTCTATTTTTCCTCACCAAAATTCTAATTCCAAACATAGCATAAGACAAATTCTAATCTCTATTTATCAAACGTAATTTTATATGACATTCAAGTTAAATTTATTAAAAAATTATTAAATTTTCACGGCGTGATGTTAAAACAACCACTACTTTTGGAAACGAGAAGTTGATTAAAGAAATACACTCAATTAAAGAATGAATATATATATGTATATATATATATAAACTAATTTTAAAAACCTTTCCATATTTTTCCCTATTAATATTTCTGCAGATTCTCATCAACTAAGGTAAAGTTAGCACGAGGGTCGAGATTATCTAAATGATAACCTTAAACAAAATTACCATTGAATTGGGGGTGCACAAAATAATAAGGATTGATTGCACTTTGCATCTAACAAATTATACAATACTATTACGTTGAGTTTGTCTTTGTAAACTACAAAAATGCAAATTAGTGCCTGAAACTGTATATATCAAGGCTGATTTATTATACTTTTACTATTATAAAGAACTTATTTAGCAAGACTTTATAATTTCGAGGCGCAATTGCGACCAATCATGTAATTTAGAGATGGAAAGTATGATTAATCCAAATAATAATGACCAACTATCAATTGATTTAACGAAATGAGGCGCTAGATTTCTTGAGTAACGTTTAAAATTTTAATTTTAGTATTGTGAATGGAGCAATTTGATTAAGAGGATCATCCTTATAATAGATATTTGTATTATCTAATTCGAATTAATGGACCAATAAATAAAAATAGGGTGGTTAAGACAATCAAAAAAAACAAAAAAATGAGCGAGAGAGAGAGAGAGAGAGGGGAAAAGGACAAGAAGATGGGGCATAATTGGAATAATTGGAAAGCAGAAGGTCAAAGGGGCTTGGGACTGGGATTCGATGGACAAGGGTAGCGTCATTGGTTGCGTGCGGTACATTAGACCCCCTTAATTCACCCCCCGTGAATACGTGAGTAAAACTAAATCACTATTGGAATGCGGTGCCCCCACGAGGGCTTGGAAGGTCGAAACGTGTCGCTTTTTTCTGCCACCCCCAATACACCGTGAGCACCCTATAATCTTTCGTTTTTCTCGATAAATTGTAAACAAAGTTATCACGGACGGCTTTGAGGCGGCTGACGCGACTTTCTAATCTCGTGTTTTCCTATTTGTCTGGGCTACTTTTTCATCGAATAATCTGACCATATTGAGTAGAAAAGGGAGGACTTGCATCCTTACATTATTTAATTTTTTTTATTATTCCTGTTGTTCTTGTATTTAGTGTTCAAATTATGAATTGAGTGTTCAAGTTTACTTGAAGGTAATTCAAGATTTCTTAATTTTCATATTAAGTAGGCAACTGACGTGATTTTATAGCTTTTTGTGTTTTTTATTCGTCTTGACTACCTGTTAATCAAATAATCCGACTATATTGAGTGGAAAATGGAGGACTTATATCCTTACATCATTTAATTTTTCTATCATTTTTGTCATTCTCGTGTTTAGTGTTCAAATTAATGAATTCAACATTCAACTTTTACTCAAGACAATTTAAGAATTTTCAATTATCATATTAAGTAGGTGGTTGACGCGACTTTATAGTCTCGTGTGTTTTCTTGCCTTGGCTACTTTTTAATCGAATAATCTAACTGTACTGAGTAGAAAATGGAGGACTTACATCCATACATCATTTAATTTTTCTATTATTTCTATCGTTCTCGTGTTAAGTGTTCAAATTAATGAATTGAGTGCTCAATTTTCACTTAAGACAATTTAACAATTTTCAATTATCATATTAAGTTTTATGAGTCATGTACTTGTGTTTTAAACATAATATTAAAACAATATTTTTTTTAGGGGAATATCACTGCAAGAAAAAGTAATATTATTGACAAGATTTAAAAGTAACAATATAAAAGTTGTCACGAATAACTGTATTAAGTGATAATACTTTTTATTTTGTCACTAATTAAGTTTTTATGGTAACAACAATTTTTATGTTGTCACCATATCACTCAATGGTGACAAGAATTCATGATTTTATTGTCACTATTAACAATTAATGAAACACATATAGTGACAATTTGGTGACAACAAAATTACTTAAGAATTTTGTGACAAGATTCTATTGTCATTAAGTTGTCATAATAGACGTGTCACTAATTGTTAATTTTGTATTATGTTGTTACCTTTTTACACTATGTTGTCACTATTAACATTATGCAAACTATGCTTTGTGACAATATAAATTTATTGTCACTAAATGTATATAATTAATGACAACCTTTTCACTATTACTTATTATATTGTTACAAATTTATTCATTTTCTTGTAGTGTATTAAAACAAACATTAAAAGTTCGATATTCATGTGATAAAATGAACCCTTCCAACTACTTTTTAAATTTAGTATTTTCAGAAAAATTATAAATGCATATCTTAATTAAGTGCAATATAAATAAAATTTTGATATTGTAATTAGTATATAATAATTCTAATTAATAGATAGTAAATAGATATATATGAGGACAACAAGTTAGTTTCTTTTAAGGATACTAATATGACTAGCTTATTGTGTATAAAATTTTATATTCATATGAAAAAAAAAAAGATTGTGAAAAGAATTGACAAATTTAATTAATTACATTAAATTATCAATGTTATAATTCAAATGTAGTATTTAATAAAGTTATTTTGCCTATAGATCTTCAAATTTGTTTGGCATAGAATATATATAATTTAGCATTATAGATCTTCAAATTTTGTTAGAAGCTTTAAAGTGTTATCGCACTCAATTTTTTTTAATTTTGATGCTCTCGCACACTCACATGCTCACTTATTTCATGCGACCTAGCTTTCATTGTGTTTGATCTGCACTGTTTTGATATTGTTATAACACGAATCACATTGATAAATGTGTTTGATTTGCCCTTGGAATTTTTTAAGAACTAAACAACTCAAAACACTATAGAAAAATGCCACAATTCCAGCGAGGTTTTTTGTTGATGGAACTTTTTTGATCGGAATTCCACTGCTTTTTTTTCCTGTAATGAAAATATTGCTCATATTAACAATGATGAAACTAGGATCATGGAGTTAAGGGGTGTACCTACCGACC
This sequence comes from Petrea volubilis, assembly GCA_026212405.1. Taxonomy (NCBI): domain Eukaryota; kingdom Viridiplantae; phylum Streptophyta; class Magnoliopsida; order Lamiales; family Verbenaceae; genus Petrea; species Petrea volubilis. The sequence continues at coordinate 3,168,427 of CM047886.1, read as the reverse complement.
ATTGTATATAGACTATCGATAATATAATTATTAAATAAAAGCCCTCTGTAATAAATATATCAATACCTAAATCTTCACAAAGTCACGCTTCAATAGACAACGATACAAGACATCTTTGATTATGTTATATTCGAATCAATTGCAAAATTCATTAAATGAACTTGGACAAAGTAGCCAAAACTAATCCCCATGTTTTGTTTTGGGAAAATCATGGGTGTGGGGCTCACAAAGTCCTATTGTAAGCAATATTTTCGTATTTTATCTCGATCATTAAGGCTATAATGTAAAACTCTAGAGGGTACCCTTAGATTTGATGGAAACTATCTATTTTAATGCCAACTCAGACTTGCTTTGAGTTTGAACAATTCCGTACATCCATATTAAGATTGGTCCCATTTGATAGTGCATGAAAAAAGTTTGTTATTTTGAACATTAATTTCTTTTAATAAGAAACTTATCCATTCCCTTTTAAAATATAAGTGAAAATAAAACGAAAAAAATTAAATTCAACCAAACAATTTAAGTAACAACATTAACCAATTATATATACATATATTAAAATGAAATCCTATTAATTTTTAAATACATGAAATTAATTAAAAATATTAATAAATTTAAAAGTAAAACAAAACAAAGTTCATAAAAAAAATCAATAATTATTGCATCATACAAAACTCTCACCCTACAACTATAAGTGTACTGTAAACTTAGAATTAAATCACCACTCAAATAGGTTAATAAAGGGCCAAAACAACAATATATACTTTAATAATATAATATTGGAGAATTTTTAATTTTTTTTTCACTACAAGAAAAAATGGGAATTTCGTTGGAATTTAAAAAAAAATAAAAAAATATTGTTTTTAATTTTTTGGAGGAATTTAGGTAGAAATTTCTGCCTAAAATTTTTTAAAATAATAAAAAATACCTTAAATTTTTAAATTTTTGGAAAAATTTTTCGCAGAAAATTAAAAAAATATATATTAAAATTTCAATTTTCAACAAAATTTCGGTGGAATTTTTCTACTAAAAATTAAAAAATAAATAAATAATCTTAAATTTTCAAATTTAGAAATTTTGCCGAAAATTTAAAAAATATTAACTTTTCAATTTTCAACTGGAATCAAATTTAGGCAAAATTTAAGCAAAAAAATTCAAGCTGAAAATTTTAAAAAAATCTCAGCAGAAGTTTTCATTTAAAATTTAAAAAATAAAAAATCTTGATTTTTCAATTTTCGATTGAATTTCAGTCGAAAATTAAAAAGAATTACAAATATATATAGAAAATTCTTAATTGTTGTATGCTACATATATATTTATATAAAAAATGTTAATTGGGAAAATGCTTATATAAGCCTTATTATTATTATTACTACTTCTGATCAGAAAAGAATGTAATGATATGTTATATATTATACTAAATTAAAATAAATAATTTGATAAATTAACCTTAAATTTAATGCAACTAAAAGCAAAATAATAATGTAATGATATTTCAAAAATTATTAAAATGATAAATTTAAATATATATGTTAAGTGTAGAAAGCAGAAAAAATATAACTACAAAGTTATGATAGTCAACGGTGAGAAATTTGTTTGCCAACCAAGAGGTGAGGGTTCAATTTATAGCAACCACAAAATATGGATTAATTTTGAGTGTGAACTGGTTTATAAATATGTACACGTGTGAGTGAGCGGTAGTCCTTTACGACAAATTTGTGTATCGATAAGAAATCGGGCTTAAGTTATATCAAGAGCCAAAAAAATAAAAATTACCACCAAATATAATTATGAATAAAATACCTATATAATCCTACCCATAAGCCCTTACCAAACACGACCTAAAATCTATGAATGTTACCTAAAAGAAATGCATCAAGAAGGTGCATTTTGGACATTTTCAATTTTAGCATTTCATGTGAAGTATTTCAAAACCACACTCTTCTTCTTTTTTCTTTTCTTTTTAATAATTTACTCTCACAAATAATTAGCTAAAAGTTGAAATTTATATTAATTAATAAGTTTGACCTATGCAACAAACCTCTATAAGGGATTATTTAATTACATTACTAACAAATATCAATGTGATTTTTATCTTATATTTAATTATTTAATTATATCAAAAAGTTAATATTGGTTAAGTACTAATTCTTCATAGATAAATTAGTATAGTATTGGTAATTAAGAGTATAAATATAATATGGAGCATGCCAAGAAACAAACGGCTCCTTAATTACTAATAAGCAGGAAAATGTGGTACTAGTTAAAAAAACAAAGTGGTGCCCACTGTTCATAGCTGTCTCGCACTTTTGTGAGCAGTGCGACTATAATACAACAACAATACTATTATTTGTTGGGTTCTCTCTCTGACTCTGTCTCTGACTCTCTTTCTCTCGGATGCGGATACGATTTTAGGAGGGGTGGTCCAATGAATTCACCAGAGGCTATTATTATTTTGAATAATAATAATAATATCAAATCAATCACCTCAACAATCAATCCATATTCTATTCATTGATGGCTTAGTCAGATCTTGGTTGGTGGATTTCTGGTTAGCGTTTGAAATTAACACTTCCACGTATGCACCTGCCCTTGTCAACGGGTCGGATCGGGTCGGCCCTCCATTATTGGATGGAGACTCAAGAGGGTTTTTTTTTTTTTTTTTAATACTATACACATGACACATGTTGTCAGAATTTAAACTCCTAACAATTCTCCTGATACCTCTAAAAACAAAGTATATGTCCATTAGACCAGAGATTCTAGACGGCCCTTAAGGATATTCTATTTCGTCACTTGTTAATATAAAAAAAACAATACCCGAATTCATTATATATCTTTCGAACACTTAAAAGTTGTCTATTGTGTGAACATAGAATTTCCACATTGATTATAACCTTCATTTCTTGATTTTGTTTTTAAGTAATTATTGGTTATTTTCAAGTATGATGTCTTGAGATTTATGATTGTACATGATGTGGGAGATTTTGGATTCCTAGTTAAATATTGACAAAAAAAAATAGAATTTAAAAAGGATAAACTCAAAGAGAGTGGTTGAGTTAAAAAGATAGGTTCCAACCTCTAAAGAGGTGAACAAATGTGAGTTAAGAGGAATATCACGGCGATAAGTAAATAGAGCTTGAGGGGCTAAATGTGTTTGCTAGAGATATGAAACGTTGAGGGTATTATAGTGGTCAACTCACAATGTAGGCCTAAAAGAAAATAGGGTAATTTACGAACATGCATTAGGATCCCTTAAATTATGATAAGCCCCATACGGTGGAGAGGATCCTTTAGAGGCTTAATTAGTCGGCCACTCTGGCGTGAGATCAATTAGAGACTTTATTATAATGGAGTTTAACTTAAAATTTCAAATTTCTTCAGCTAAGAAATTTATGCTATGTTTAGAATAAGATTTTGAGAAAAAATAGAAGAAAAATAAAAAGAATTAAAAAGTAAAATGAAGAGTACTATCATTTGAAATAAAAAAAAAAAAAAAATCTTTCTATTTTTCTTACCAAATCAAGAACCAAATATAGCATTAGGGTTTTGGATGCGAACATTCCAATCTTATGAATTAGAGCAACGCAGTTTACCCAAACTGTTTGATTTTGTTTTGTTTTGTTTTGTTTTTTTTACTATATTCGGCATCAACAGTATATACTCAAAATAAAAAAAAAGGGAATAAAGCAATATATGCTAGTGTACGCTTATTATGTTATTGTTTGTTCATCCTCATGCTATTATATGACTATATTATTGTTTGTTTTTATCTGTTGTTGGTGCGTTTCGCTTTATGTTGGATATGGAGTTTTCCAGATATGGAACTTGAAGAACAAAGTACTGGCAGGTTTTGTTACTATCTCACTGCACAATCAGCTGAGATGCAAGGCAAGAATTACATTAAGGAGTTCCATGGGGTTTCAATGTCGACGCCTCTTCAATCTGTTGAAATCGGGTTACAGCATAAAGGATTTTTTTAACCCATTTCAGAGGGTACAAGGGGGTAAGTTACATTGGGTCTCCTTTACTCCTGGAGTGTGCCTTGATGAGTTTCTTCAATTGTGTAATTTTTCCCTTGTTTCTTCGTTTCCATATATTTTGATCCCCTAATGTATTTTCTTGTATTTTTCATGCCAGATGGAATAGTTTAGACGCATGTCCAAAAATAGGAAATGGATCCATATAAATACCGAATAAGCCCTGAGCGGGTCGACCCCGAGATTTGTCAACCACCAGCCTCAAGTGACTGGCCTTTACACTATGAACTGAAATCCAACAACCTCTTATGTCCCACATGGTGCCTCTTGTCACCATTTCCCAATCACCACCTTCATTCAAGAAATCAGGATGAAATTACATGACCCCGTGGCCCATTTGGATCGGTTCTTCCACCAGCAATACGCTGAACGTAATCGTTTCTTGAAGCCATAACGTGGATTGGTTGGGATCACCTCGCGTGCTGCTAGCAGAAATCGAAGCACGTTGGCTAGATTGTGAGCAATATAGCATTTCGAATTGCTGAAAATTCTTGAAGGACTTGAATGTCTTCTTGGGATATAAGGCATCGTGAATTTGCAGGTACATTTAGTAGAAACAGTTTCTGCCAACAGATCAAGAAGAGTAAGTGCTGATTGTTAGAGCTTCTGATACATCCTGCAGCATATCTGCAATAATTGGGATAGATCATAAAGGGTCCATCAGCTAAGAATCTAACATAAGAGTTGTGATACGATAATCAGCATTGTTAGTCCTCTTATGAGTCTGTTTTGAGAAAAAAACGCGTGCAATCATCTTAAATATACGGGTTTGCTAAACCAAGCATAGGTACATTCAACAACTGTTTTGAGAAAAACACACATGCAATCATCTTAAATAGACAGGTTTGCTAAACCAAGCATAAGTAGATTCAACAATTATTACATCTTGAACCATTTTACTAAACATAATTGCTCAATAACTAATTAATCAAGATAATCTTCTTTTATCCTTCCAAATAATCATTCAGGCCTTCATCGCGTAAAACAAAGTGAATATGGATTCGAAGGTCCAAACCATCCTCTCATTAACCAATAATCAATAAATATATTTGATAGATAGAATGTGCCTAAGAAGGGGGGTTGAATTAAGCCTTAAAATCTTTTTTAAGATTCTTGTAAAACGCAGTTGAAAGTTTAAGTTTTAAATATCAATGTTTTGTTTAAAAGATAGTTACTGTCTGGAAGTATCAGTGATAATATCAGAGCAAGTAAGTTATTGGTTCTGTAAGTACCAATGATAGTACCAGAGCAAGTAATAATATAAAATATGTAAAACAACAAATGACATAGAGATTTATCCTGATTCACCCAATTGGGCTACGTCCAGTTCCTAAGTTTCCACTTAGGATAACTTATTAACAACAAACGGTATTAGTACAGTTACAATATAAGTTTCAGTATAACAGATAACAATCAATCGAGAGTTACAAACTCTCGATAAAGAGAGAAACAATAAACAATTTAACCGATCCCTGAAGTAAGATAGTGTAGTTGGTTCTGGCGGTTAGTTCGCAGTTGAACATTTCTGCCAAGACCTAGGTGTAGCATGCTTAAACGTCCACTAAATACTTAGCTGGAACTACCAATGCAACAACAACTCCACGACTCGGCAACACTTCACAACTCAACTCACTTTCAAGGAATTCTTGTGCTTGGAATCTCACTCTTCACTTCGAAAGTCCCTCGAGAAAAGAAAATACAAGCAAACAAAAATTATATGATGATAAGAATTTTGATATTGAACTTAATACTCTCGTTTCAACTATAAGACTCTCACACAATCACTTTCACAAAGGGATGAGAGTTCTCTTTTAAATAATGATAGTTCCAACGGCTATATTGATGAGAAAAAGGAATGAGTCATTTGTGGCCTTGATTCTAGTCTAACAAATCAAGTTCAAACGACTATATTGATGATAAAAGTAGAAGGAGCCGTTATGATCTTAATTCCAACAGAATAAATAAAGTTCCAGAAAAAAATTAAAGTTTCAGACTGTGATTAATGTATTCAAGTTATTCCAAGTCAAACTTACCGAAATGATAAAGATATGATCTTAATTTCAGTAGAATGAATAAAGTTTCAGATTATAATTAACGTAAGTTCCAGATGTGATTAATGTATTCAAATCATTCCAAGTCAAACTTGCCAAAATGATAAAGATATGATTTTTATTTCAGCAAAATGAATAAAGTTCCAAATTATAATTAAGGCAAGTTCCAGACATAATTAATACATTCAAATCATTCCAAGTCAAATTTACCAAAATAATAAAGATGTGGAGTATAATAATATAAAAGTCAATCGGTCAATTTCCATCTAAATCTTCCATCAAGATTTAGAATATGTGGTAATTGATATTAATGAAAGATATTAATCAAATCTTATTCTTTCCAAATAAACATGTGATGATATAAAAGAAGAAATAATGTTTGTTAGAAAATTATTTGAATTCGAAAATTAAGAATACATCAAATATCTCAAAAATATCAAAACATACCTTAGTTGTACCAAAAAGGTCAACAATATTCGAGTAGAAAACTTGTAATGGCTCGATCCAAGAAAGCTCGTAGTGCAAACCTCAAGAATAGGGCCATACTCTGAAGGACATATAGGCAAGTTCAAATAACATTATCATTATATTCATTGCAATGTAAAAATTACAGGCAAACAATAGTTCCCAAACAAGAACAAGTGAAAATTTGAACTGAAAAATAGACTTACTTAGCATCAATTTTTTACACCAGTCGTATTGAAAAGAGACCTGCAAGTAGTGCCAGAAACACTAGCCTCATCAGCCAACCCACCTTGTGTCTGGGCCGACATCGGAGAATACGACGGCCCCAGGTTGAAGCTGATGAACAAAACTGAACCATTCATCCAAAGGTACTCCAGATCCTTCTCTCTCCCTTTTGCATTATCCAGAAATTTTCTCGGAATGTCATCATATCGCCTATATCCAATGTAAGCAAGAAATTAAAATCAATTCATGAGCTCATTTTATTGTAGAATATATGCTGAAATAGAAACCATTATGGGCAAGAATGGGCCATTCGGACTGCTAAATCCACAAATGCAACAGCCAATGTCGAATATTGCATCAGACGATCAATATTAAGGAAAGATAGTTTAGCTGTGTCCTTACACTGTACAAAAGCTTAGATAGATGCTGCATGCTACGAATCGTCTTTTATCTTCACTTTACAAGTTAAATAGCTTTGATTGGAAGTACTTCCAATTAACCAAGGCAAAAGATTAGGTAGCGCCTAAAACATGCTCTCAAATGCTTTAACAATTGAAATAGCAAAGTATTTCCAAAATTATAGAAGAACACAAAGCTACCCACCAAAATCAATCGACCAAAAGTACTAGATAGCATCACTTTGTGACTAGAATTAGATTCCATAATAGTTCAAGCATCACATGATTAGCCTTCACTTTACAACATTGCAATCCTCAGATAATCCCTAAAGCAATAGACGTCTAATCAACACAAAATAAATGCTGCATATCAACAAACTAGCAAGACTTAAGAATACTTAAAACCAAACAAAACCAATGTAAAAACACCGAACAAGATTCACAAACCTACTGAGCAACTCAGTCATCTGGCCCAAATAATAACTCATTGTACTCAAGATTCTTCCCATGACAAGGCTCGCGTCTACTCCAAAGAGAAAGATAATGCCCCAATTGCACGCCAGCAATCCTCGCAGCTTCGGCCAACTCTTTCACCGCATTCCCATTCCCATTCGTTCAAGGACTAGACTTCACAGAATAGTCAGTATATTCAGTGGACCAAAGGCAAAACCCATCACTGGTGCTTTGCTGTGAGGATAACTCTTGAAAAGCCAGAGTCTTTGGCCACATTGACCCACTGTGTGGCATTTAACGATGTGGGGTTGAACACTGATGGGTCGGCATGCCCTGCTTCCCACTCCGAGTCTGTGAAATGTTGGCCCCGAAATGCAAGAAAATTGTCATTTCTGAGAGCTGCCATGAGATTTGCTGTGAAATTGGGATGGGGAGAATTGGGGGTTGTGGACGATTTTAGTGCGGTGAAAGTAAGCGAGAAACTGAGGCATGTGATTACAGAGAATGGATTGTGATTGTTAGGATGATAACTATGTGTGTTGAACAGTTTGGGTTGTGAAAATTTGAGGTCTTTCTGCTTTCTTGATCATAATTTTCACTTGGTTCAATTCTTGAATGGCTGAGAGTTAGAGCCAACTTGGTGAAAATGCAGGAAAATTTGATTCTTTATGGGATACATTAAAAATTTAAATACATTTTGATAGGATTGTTTTTATTTTATTTTTAACACTGATTCACTTGTGACAACTTATAAATATTATTTTTTTTATTAAAAATTTATAAATATTAATCAAAACACGAAGCATACTCAGCCAACTAGCCAAGGGAATGGGGAGAGAGAGAGAGAAAAAAAAATTCGAATCCAAAATCTTAGCCCAATGGCTATTTTGATAGAATTGTTGGACGGTTGTGTGAATGATAAAAATATTTTAATTTTAGGAAAAATTACTCAAATGTTTTTAAATGAATTTTTATATTAAAAATTGTTTAAATAAATCTTCAAACCAAAATATTCTTTCAACCTACTTTTCATTTTTTTTTGTTAATTACAATCAACCAATCAGATTATATCAACTAGCGAGTGTGTTACACTTCATGCATATGCAAAATAAAAATAAAATATAATTGAATTATATGTTTAATAAATTTATAATATTATATATTATGAAAAAAAAAGATTGAAAATTAAAATTTATATTATTAAAAACAAGAAAATTTTGAGTGAAATTAAATTGAGTTTTATTATTAAAAAGCAGTTACAAAGATAAAATAAACTAAATATTGGAGATAAATATATGAAAGAAGAGGGAGAGGATAAAATAAAGAGAAATAAAATATCATATTGAAAAGAGAAGAGAGAAACATGAGAGAAAACATGAGAGAGGAAAGAGAGAGGGAAAAAAAAGTCATAAAAAACATCAAGTAGTTATTAGAAGGTATTGTGACTTTATAAACATATATTGATGATCTACTACAGTCATTTATCCAAATAAACTATTACAATCAATTATCGAATAAAAAGGAAATACAACTTACGATCAATAAAAATAAATTAGCATTAAACTAGAAAATAATATCTGCATTTATGGGAATCAAACCCATAACTTTTAAGACTGTAAGACTTCCATCTTATAATTGAGCCAATACCTCATTAACAACCAGCTTTTCATTTTGAAAAACTTGATTATTCACTTTTACCATGTTTTTCCAACAAATTTATTCCTGGGTTTCTTATATTATTATTTTTCAATACTTTATCATAAATTAATTTTACTTACCTTATGCTTATTTACATTTGAAAAACTAATTATGAAGATTTTAATATTTCAATTTACTTTATTCAACTTTAAAAAAAATCATCTCAATTATAATTTATATATCTCAATTTTTTTTGAAAAAAAAACTTTGCATAATTTATGTATCTTCAAACTCAACAAAAGAATAAAGAACTAATTTGTTAGAATCATCGTCAACACAAATTAATTTAAAGAACTTAAAAAGAATTATTAAAACAATCATTCATTAAGTTTTCAAATATAAGATAATAGTAATTTAATCCAAACATTGATTATTGGGCTTCATAAATAAATATATTAATAGAATGAATTTTAAGGATTGAAGTTTAATTTCTTTATTTTTTTTATATAAACACTTATCCAGTGGGTCTTTTAAGTATTTTTATAATGGTGGGGTTCGAATTTAATACTATTGTGCTCTTGTATTTGAAACTCTCTTGTTCTCTCCTTTTTCACTTTGGGTATGTGTGTATATGGTATTTTGATTGATATCTATATAGAATCTCGAATTGATTATATTAATATATATAAGGAAAATTATAATTTTCGTCTGCTACCTATTACCTTTTTGGTTTTTAGTCCTATAAATATGCGTTGTTTAATTTTAGTCCTATAATTTAAGAAAAATTATCAATTTTGGTTTGATTTGGCCGGACTCCGACAAAATTCGCTGACGTGGACAATAAAATTGGAGCTTTCCGGCGAATTTACTGATATGGACAATTTTGATAATGTGGCTGATATGTATATATTTACACATATTTTCTATTTTTTTGGAATATCCATTTAAATATTTTTTACACAATTAAAAACAAAATTCCTTAAATATTAAAATTATAACATTTTTTCAAAAAAAAAAAACCCTACCACCAAGCCCCCCCCCCCCCCCCCACCTTGGCACCTGCCCCTCCTCCCCCCCCCCCCCCCACCCCCACTTCCGATCCCCAAGCGTCCTCCCACCACCACCAATCATCGGTAACCCCCTCCCCACAGTCCTCCCCCCACCACCAATCGCCGCCACCCCCTCCCCCCACCACCGCTTCCACACTATTGCCCCCTCCCTCTTTTCTCTCTCCCTCTGTGTGAGGGTTGGTGGACGACGACGGTGGTGGTGGGGCGACGAATCCAGATCTGGCGACGTCGGGGGAGGTGGTGATGGAGGACGGCGATGGCGGCATTGTGGTGGTGGAGGAAAAAAGAGGGTGTGGGCTCGCGGTGGTTTTGGCGATTGGTAGTGGGGGGAGGAGGTTGGGGGACGACCAAAGAGAGAAAGGAGGGAGGGGTGGCGGCAGCGTGGTGGTGGTAGAGGAAGGAGGTTGTGGGCCGCGTGGAGATGGCGGCAGGAGAGACACTGAGGTGGAGGTGGGCGATGGTGGCGATTAGTGGTGGGGGAGGAGGTGGGGGAGCCGCCGGGAGAGAGAGAGAGAGAGAGAGAGAGAGAGAGAGAGAGAGAAGTGGTGTGGGGTGGGGTGGAAGAAGATAAAAGTTTTTATTTTTAATTGTATAATATATATATGTATATATAAAAATAAATATGTGTAAATATACACATGTCAGCCAAATCATCGAAATTGTCTACATCCGTACAATTTATCGGAAAGTCCCAAATTAATTGTCCACGTCAGCACAAGTTGTCGGATTCCTGTAAAATCGGACTAAAATTGACAATTTTCTTTAAATTGTAGGACTAAAATTAAAATTGATATATTTAGAGGACGAAAAACTAAAATGCTAATAGATAGCGAACGAAAATTGTAATTTTTTCATATATATATTATGGATATTGTAGTAAAAGATTCGAGCGAATGTCAATGGCATAAGACGTGACTCCAGAAATAGTTTTGAAATTAATACACGAATCACAAAAAATGTTATTGCATTTTCAGATTAGAAATATGATGCTTTTTTTTATATAATTAAGAAATATGATGTTTTATAAAATAAATAAATAAATAAATAAAGAGGCTTAATGGATATTTTATATAATGTACTTTAACTTCGTCGCAGCATCCCCACTCCAACTATTTGATAATTACTGGCCAGCTACTTCCCCTTCGCTTGTTCTGCTTTTAAGTCAATCATCAAAGATATTTATATAAATTAATCTGATAACACAAAATCACATAATGTATAAGTTTATTAAAAAACTAAATATTACAAAATTTAAACACTCAACTGTTTGTGTAATTCTAATTTGTAATCTGTATAAATTATACATTTATGTTTATTTTGAACAATTTTAACTTGTCGTAAAAGAAGAATTCTTCATAGTTGTACGTTTATGAGTTACTAATTGAACTTGAATTTTGAATTCGAAACCTCTCTTTTTCTTATTTTCAGTATCAGTAACTTTTTAATTGGCATTTATAGCGTCTTCAGTTTTTTTTTCTTTTTAAAAATTAAAATTCCCAATATAATTAACAAAAGCACACAAATCAAAGGAGAAAAAGGAAAAAAGTTGAATTTGGTTGGTAGGGGTAGTACTTTTTTCTCTCTCTATCTCCAGTCCAGAGCTTAGCACTCAAAACTCTCAGCCTTCAAGAAAGTAAACGCCATGATCAAGAAAATAGTCGCTGATCATCAACAAACTCACAGACCCTTCACAAAAAACCTCAAAATTTCACAAACCATCTTATCAAAATACATTTTAATCACCCTCACAATCACAATCCAATCACAGGCCTCAGTTTCATCCCCTCCAAAGCCTCCACCACTCCCAATTCTCCCCATCCCAAGCACGCGGCAAATCTCATGGCAACTCTCAGAAATGGCAATTTTCTTGCATTTTGGCACCAACACTTTCACAGACTCAGAGTGGGGAACAGGGCATGCTGACCCATCAGTGTTTAACCCCGCTGCGTTAAATGCCACACAGTGGGTAAGTGTGGCTAAAGACTCGGGCTTTTCGAGAGTTATCCTCACTGCAAAGCACCATGATGGTTTTTGCCTTTGGCCTTCCGAGTACACTGACTATTCTGTGAAGTCTAGTCCTTGGAAGAATGGGAGTGGGGATGTGTTGAAAGAGTTGGCTGAGGCTGCGAGGATTGCTGGTGTGCAATTGGGGCTTTATCTTTCGCCTTGGGATAGACATGAGCCATGTTATGGGAAGACTCTTGAGTACAATGAATATTATTTGGGCCAGATGAATGAGTTGCTCACTAGGTTTGTGAATCTTGTTTGGTGTTTTTTTTATGGGTTTTGTTTGGTTTTATGTTTTCTTGAATCTTGCTTGTTTGTTGATATGCAATATAGTTTTGCGTTGATTAGGTGTCTATTGGTATAGGGGATTTTATGAGAATTGGAATGCTTCAATATGAAGGCTGATTATGTATGACTGGTCAGTTATGGAATCTAATTTTAGTTATATTATTGATTAGATGCTATGCAATTCTTCTGGTTGTTTGATACTGGGAGTGAGTTTATCTCTGTTTATTTTAGAAATATTTGCTAATTCAGTTGGCAAAATCATGCGGGAACATGTTTTAAGCACTACCTAATCGTTTACCTTGCTAATTGGGAACTCTGTTTTGCGTTGTTTGCTCACAAGAAAGTTGATTGTAGTTTGATAGATATTTTACTATATTTGATCATCTGGTGACATATTTGAAATTGGTTTTTGCATTTATGGCTTCAGCTGTTGGAAGACAAAGCCCATTTTTATCCTCAATGGTTTCTTTTTCTATGTATATCCTGCAAAAAACTCATAGACTATCAATAATTTATTTCTTGCTTACAATGAAAGCAGATATGGTGAGATTAGAGAAGTGTTTCTAGATGAGGCAAAAGGTCCGGGAGAGAAGGCACATGGAGTATTTTTTTTATGATTGGTTTAGTGTTATTCATCAACTTCAACCTGGGGCTACCATATTTTCAGATGCTGGACCAGACACAAGGTGGGTTGGTAATGAAGCTGGCTCTGCTGGGACAACTTGCTGGTCTCTTTTCAATCGAAGTTCTGAAAAAATTGGCGATACAGATGGCCAGTGAGTCCATTTTTCAATTCAATTTCATTTCTTGCTTGGGAGCTGTTGTTTTGCCTGTAATGCTCAAATTGCAACGATTACAACAGGTTGTGGTTTTACCATGTTGTGACATTGTTAACAGCATTTAAATGTTTTTCCAGTTTGGACTTGCTAGTACTAAAGGAAATGGTTTGAATCTGACAGATACTCTATGGAGGGTGATCTTTACGGGCATGATTGGGTACCTGCTGAGTGCGACGTTTCTATCCGGCCCGGATGGTTTTGGCATCCATCTGAAGCTCCAAAATCTGCACTCACACTTCTTGACCTATACTACAAGTCAGTTGGCAGAAACTGTCTGTTTTTACTAAATGTACCTCCAAATTCTTCAGGCCTTATATCCCAAGAAGACATTCAAGTCCTTCAAGAATTTTCGCATATTCGAAATTCCATTTTTTCCCATAATTTAGCAGAAGGTGCCTCGATTTCTGCTAGCAGTACGCGAGGGGATCCAACTAATTCTCGTTACACCCCACAAAATGTTCTTGAAGAAGGTATACATTCCTACTGGGCTCCAGACGAGGCAAAAGAATCAGAGTGGATACTCCATTTGGATTTTCAAGAAACGATTACTTTCAATGTTTTGCTGGTGCAAGAACCAATCCAAATGGGTCAACGGGTCATCCAATTTCATCTCGAGTCCTTGAACAAGGAGGGCAAATGGGAGGTGGTGACAAGTGGCACCACTGTGGGCTACAAGAGGCTGCTGCTATTTCATAGTGTGAAAACCAGTCATTTGAGGCTCGTTGTCGGCAAATCTCGGGCTGACCCACTGATCGCTTATTTGGGTATTTATATGGATCCGTTTTCGATTCTCGGACATGCGCCTAACGTTAGCTCTGGATCATTTGTCAATGATAGTACTGTACCTCTTCAGCAAACTCCACACAGAAATTCCTACAGTTACAGACCATATTTAGTTTAGTCAATGTATAGTTTCTCATTCAAGGTGTTGGTGAGAAAAAAAAATAAGCCCCGAGGATTTCTTTAACCGGGGATTGGTGTGTTTAAATTCTTCTATCGGAAGCTTGGTGAAGGGGTTGATTTGCATGATTGTAACAAGTGTGTTCTGTGTGATATTTTGGAACCAACAGAGGAAAATGGTACCACTACAAAGAATGTATTATAAATTTAATTTTTATAATAGATTTTATTTATAATTAATCTGTCACTAAATATTTTATTATTGATTATTTTTTTAGATCTATTTATATTAAATTTAGTCACTAATTCATTATAAATAACTTAAATTTGTGAAAAAATTTCTCTGTCACGAGATTTTTATTAGTAAAAAGAGTATTTTCTTGTAGTGTACAATTACACAAAATTACGGAAGAACGTTGTAATAACTATTCGGACATCTTTGTAAAGAGCGACCACACTTTTTTTAGAATGAATATAGAAAAGCTACAAGTTAAGAGTGTTTTCTCAAATCCAGAACCAAGCATATATCGTCAATTAAACTTAAAACAACATACAAAAACCTCATATATTATGACTTATGTTATCTTTACATCTCTTAAAAGCCTAGCAGCCATAGCCCCATATCTTCTTGCTTCCCACTCACTAAGCTTTGTACCTTGCAGATCTACAACTAATGTGCTTGTTTCCTCAGTTTGACCCCCCTCACCATCATAAACTTCGTCGACAGCACAAGCACTGCCGGCATTGTCCTCTGATATTTGTAATTTTTCCTTGGATTTAGCCTCTTCGACATGGCGATCAATTTCATTGCCTCTGCAGTCCGAAGAAGGCTTTAGGCTCATCATAAACAACTGTATACTCGGATGCTGGTACTCGCTGTGCATCTGTAAAGATCACAGGATTACGATAAATTCACAAGAATGGGAGTAACAGTGCGACACAAGATATATAACTAAAAAATTTAACTCACTAACATCATCTATAACGCGAGAACAATTTGAAAGTCTACTAAAATTTTATCATTTAACCCATGTGTAATAATCAACAGAAGAGGGTAACTGTAAGGCGGAAATAAGTTATAAGAAGGGTATGCGTAATTTTGGAACAAAATGGGATATTTCTGTAATTATATAGAGTTATATAGGAGAAGGCGCTATAATTAGTTGTTTTATAAAAATAATCCACACTCGTCTTCCATTGAAAACACCGCCTACTATACTTTTTATTTCTATAATGTACTAGTGGCAAACAATCAGAAAAACCCGGTCTCTCCGGAAAACAAATCTACATCATACCTTTGCTTTAGGGACACTTTTGACCTCAAAATTTCTCTTCCACAAGTTGAGCATTCGATCATGGACATTTGTGGAACGAAGTTCATATCCCAGCTGCAGACCGAAATTTTTTGGTGACAAATTAGAGCATTACTATTCTCCAACTTGAAAGTTCAGAGAATATACAAGTAGACAAATATCAAAGAGCAATACCAAGATGGTGGTTCTGGGACCAGATAATGAAAGTATTGTCTGCAATAGAGGCTCTAGAAGATGCTCTGCATAAACCTAGAAAAGCAAGTCAAAAAGCTTCGAAAAGAAAACATGGGTAATTCAAGGAAATATGTCTAGAAGAGCACGAGTTAACATTTCATATACAAAACATATATTTCAGCATATGTCATGAGTCTTAATAACTTACAACGTCAGTGCCAATGATATAGTCGAAAGGTGGATCAACAGCCCTTATATGATCTGCATTACCCCAGTTAAGCTCCATGACCTGGACGGAACCGAAGGAATCTACAAGGAGTAAAACCTTCATGTGAGCAAAGAGAAACAATAATCACATATTTCAACCTTTAGCACCACAAATGCAGCAGTTTAGTTTAGACAAGGCATCACAAGTTTCTAAGAAAATTGGAGGCCGATTTATTGTCTGAAAAACAATGAGGAAGACAGAGATGTTGATTACCGATAAACTTATCCAGATACCTGAATCAGGAGTCATCTGCAGTATTCTAGAAGTATTGCGTTCAACATTTCTCATAAGCAATGGCAAAACCTCAGTTTGATCAGTTGAAATGACATCACAACCCAGCAATGCCATGCCTGAAAAACATAGTCCACCCTTCACATTTTGCCTCTAATCTGAAACCTTTCAATATTATTCACTTTGAGAAGTTCAGCAAATAAAAGAAACTTACCGAATCCAGCCACCCCACAGCCAGCTCCAAGCTCGATTACATGTTTTCCTTTCAGTTTAGATGGAGAAAATCTCCCCTTTCTACAGTTTTTTTCCTTCATAATCAACCCAAGAAAGTTAAATGTAGCTGATTAATAAAAAAAAAGGCCGGTTATATTGCATAAAGACAGACAAATGCACTGGTTAGCAATTATAGGATGAAAAATTAGAATAAAAAAGATACATAAGTTTCTGAAGTTCACATAGTCTGTAGTTCTCCAATTCTAAGACTTTAGTTATGGACCGATTTATTGAACAAAACATCTCTCTGCGCTCTAGATATTCTCCACAAAATTCAACAAGTCTTTTTGAAATTGGTTCATATCAGTGTATAGAGAAACTATTATGATGAATTGATGATCGTAACTAGATATGAGCTCCACCTTCATCTCATTATTTAGCTCAATAAGACTTATCTATAAAGCATCATGAAAATTTCAAAACAAGAAGCAAACTGAAAAATGCACGAGAAAAGTTTTACCAGAAATTTGACAAACACCATGGACGCAGTCCCAAACTGTGGTCCCTAAGTGTTTAGAATTGGGATCCTGCCATAATCACAGAGCACTTGTTACTTGACAATGAGGGCTAAAAGAAAGACTAAAAATCTTTTCTTTTTACATTTTAGGATAAAAAAGTGAAACGATGAGCGGAACAAATGCTAAGAAATATTACACAACAGTTGGCACAACAGGTGGTCAAATACCGTTTGTGCCCTTTGGCCTAATGGACATATACCTCACCTTTATAAGCATGGGGAGTATCACCAAGGGTTCGAATCCTGGCAGTGTGTGCGTGTGTGGGTGGTGTGCGTGCGTATTATTAGGGAAAAATAGGTAGTCAAATACTGAATAAGAACTATTACGACACTAGACGAACTTGGTGATACCGAATGTCATGAAGTGCAACGATTTACTTATTTCAATCAAAGAAACCGAGACAAGGTTCCCGAAAACGTTGATAACCGTGATACCTCATACCTGTGAAAACTGAAGCTGATGGCCAAGAGCTTCAAACATAACTGCTGATGTGTTGGGAGAATTTAACCTGAGATATGAAAATCAAGCATGAATATGATACAATCTTAACATAGAACTAACTGTGATATTACCTTATAGAGAATTTCTTAGAAATATAGTAGTACAATTCGCCCAACCCTGAAAGAATCTATATATATATATATATATATATTATATATAACTTTTGAAATTCAAACTTTTGATCTCCAAAATGATAAAAAAAAAAATGGTTCTTATATGTCGTAAAATTGCAATCCCACCTCCCAAATTTCTGTAAAATTAGGATTCATCATGTCACTCTAATACAAGCGTTAATGAACAGAGAATTAACTCAGAGATGCGGTAAGAGTAAAATACCTATCAGCCTCCATTTGAAAAGCTTACTTTGTGGGAATTTTCAAAATCTTCACTGCCATACAGAACAGAAGAGGGGTATTAAAAGGACAATAGTAGTAATGGATATTTGTTCTTCTTCAACAAAAAAACAAAAAATAAAAATCTCAAAGACAAAATAAACCATTAAACTATTAGTTCAACTAAAAATGTGGGACTTCGTAATTTATGGCTACCCAATACGAACACGAAACGGAACAAAGAATGAAAAACCCTGAACGAAAATGAAAACATTTAGGTGGATCCCTTTTCTGGGTTCCCAAAAAAAGCTCACATCAAGAACAAGAATTGAAGAGAGAGACGCTAAAGAGGTTGTTTGAAACCTAGAATAGAGGAGGGAATTTCAGTTTCCAGAGAAAGAAATATTCCAATCTTTTCTCCGGAAAAAGGAAAAAAGGTTACAACTTTGTACATTTTGGCTAACCTCGGATCGAAAATTCAGTGTCTACAACATTCAGACAGTTCGACTTGCAAATGAAAGAGTAATTTTAATGTCCCGTTGGGGTTTGGGCAACCAGCGTATTTGTGCAAGTGCGATTATTTCTTGGCCCATCATTAAAAATCCCACATTGGGGCTGACTAATAATCCAACCCGGTGGGCATCGCATTTTCCGATAAATATTTTCGACACCAACTACAACCATTTTTACACTTTTTCTTTATTATTAAAAAATAAAAATGCCATTTGGGATACCATTTTTTACACATGGGACACCAAATGTTTCTTACGTCAAATCTTGCTAGACTAATTTCAATTTAATCATTGCAACCTCACCAATATATTAGTGAATTAAACCTATAACTCTATGGCTCTTGTCGATCAGGCATTATACACCGGTCATTACCAGTCCATAATACCCTAAATAATTGACAAATTATACATTATCAATAAGGTTCGAACCTGAATATCCAAGATGAATGTAATTGAATTTAATCACAAGACCATGTATTGATTATTGATAGTATTTTTACACATTCATTATTGAAGCTTCTTCTTCTTTCTTTCTTTTTTTTTTTTTTTTTTGGTATTTTATCATATAAGCTATAGAAAATTCACACTTTGACCCAATAGCTTCTTTTGGCCAAACTAATTTTCAAAATGACTGACGATAGCAATGTGATGATTTTAAATTTTAAAATTATTTTGAAACTTAAAGTTCGCGAAACTAGGTTAATAATGGAGATGGAGTGAAAGAATCCATATGATGACAACAATATTATGGTCACTTTTTCGATCAAAAAATAATTTTGAAAACCAGTGTAAATCCCGTGTAATTTGTATTGCAAAATATATTTAAAAAAATAATTACAAGTGCATAAAGACCTATAGTTGGGATAAAGTGTTTTTGTCCTTACCATTTCTATCCCAACGATGACACTCAGGGGGTGTTTTTGCAAATAATATAATGTTTTTTTAAAGAAAGAAATTAGTAAAAAAGTAGATATGCAGTGTTTTAGAGCTTGTTTAAATGCACCTTTTTAAGAAGATAATTACTTAATTTTTTTTTAAAAAAAGACACTTTTGTCGAAAATAATTATATTTCGGTTGGACTTTTCTAAATAAATAGAAATTTGGAAAAAAAAATCAACAAGTGATTTTTTTTAAATATCTCAAATAGTTTTAAGTAGAAATACTTTTTAAATCACTCCGCATTCAAATACAAAATTATTTGATTAAAAAAAATTATTATAAAAAACATAGTTCGATAGGTTTTTTTTTTTTAATTTTTTATCTAAAACTTCTACGTATCCAAACTTAAAGTGTTTCCTTTAATCCCCCAATTCAAAAAAGAGTTTCGCTCTTACCCTGTCATCTTCTTTTTGTCTCATCTTCGTCAAAATTGAGAACTAGCACAAACATTCTCGTGGAAGATTGTGAGTACTTACTCACATGTACGGCCATCGGCTAAAATGGGATATTAATATTTAATTGATTATTGTTTGATGTTCTTGCAGAATGACAAATTGACAATGTTTATCAAGACTCATCCTTACCAGGTAATTAATTTGTTCCATAACAACGTGTACTTCAGATGTTATTCGATTGTGTTTTTTCTTTTTACCCCCACTTTTGATTCAGTTTCTTGGATACAAGCAAATTTGGGAAGAAAAATTTGTGGGCAATCATATTTATAATGGTAAATTATTTTATGCTTGATTAATATTGCTAAAGATTCACGTTACACGATTGTTTACACTTCTCGATGAGTCAAGATCAAACCTTCGAAGAAAATAGATTAAACCCTTAATTGAATTACAATAATTTGTAATGCAGCTGCAAATAATCTCTATTTGACTTGGTTTCAACTGTTGATTTGTCTAGAAACTAGATTATGTTGTCAAGTAATTGAAAAATGTGTGTCTTTCATAGAGTTTTGCCTTGCATCCATCTCCTCAGCATTTCCAGTGATGCTTTTGGTTGATCCATTGGAACCATGTGACCAGCATTATACACCTTGAGGAAAGTCAGAGGTCCATGGCTTTTCTGTAACCCTGCATCCACTCCATCCACTGTAAACAGGACAGACGGAGACGACAAATATTCTTTCTGACCTGACCATTCCATGTTATCCACCCATCTCGAGTTCCCTAATCGTGTAAATATAACACCAAGAACAGAGTCAGAAACTTTTATTTGTGGGCAGAGATTAAGAGGGTGTTTGGCTAAGCTTATAAGTTGTTGAAGCTTATAAGATATTTTAGGAGCTTATAAGCTCTTAAATCTTGTTTTAAAAATAATTTATGAAAGTATTTGAATAAATAAGATCTAACATATTACAAGATATTTTGAGAGCTTATAAGATGGTGTGTTTGGTAAAATTAAAAACTTGTATGCTATTTGTGTGTGTGTGTGTGTGTGTGTATGTGAGAAAGTGATGAAATGGAACATCATGTGAGAGGATACCTAGCCAGTTGCAAATAAGATCATATTCTCCGGCGTAGATTAATAACTTGACTCCTTCTTGTAATAGTTCAGGAATACCAACTGCGAAATTCTTCATCCAGTCCCCCGTCATTGCGTCATAAACCACACTACTGCACGAAACAAATTCTATGTCTCCAACACCCAAAGCCGTTTTAACTGATATCTTGTTGAGGAACTGCTCTGCATTTGAGAAGTCATAGCACAGCGAACCATCGCATTTTTTTCGAATATCATAGTACTGGAACAAAAAATATTAGATAGTTGATTATATTTGCAAATATTGTTTAAGTTAAAAAAGCGAATTGAGCTGTAAAATTACTTGCTTACATTTACACCATTGGAGGCTGAAACAATACTATTGAAAATGTCGTTGCAAACTCTGAAGGCCAAGATACAAGCTGATGAACGGTTAGTGCCTGCCATTAACATACAGTTAGACAAAAAAAGAAAAAAATCAAATCAAATTAAATTAACATCAGCTGTATTTAAGAATTACCACAAGATCTTATTTCCTGTTGACAAGAGGCAGCTGACTGGTTCAGGTAATTATACTGAGACTTGCTGATTAGTTTCATGTCTAAAGCGTAATCAGGATATGCTTCATACTGGATCTCCGGATTAGTCATCCCATTTCCGATTGCTAATCCCTGGATTGCGAATGATACGCATACAAAATCAGTTTCTTGGTCACAACTACAAGATTTACATATGAAGATTAAAGTATAACATACTTTGAGGTTTATGTGAAACCCTTCTGTATTTTTGTTTCTCTGGTGAATCTGAGCAGCAAAAGCTGGAATATAGTGCCCGGCATATGATTCTCCAGTGATGTAAAAGTCGTTCTTTGCATACTGAGGATGATTTTCAAAAAAAGCCTAACATGTTGTGAATTTATTAGTTTAAGAAGTAATAATTGCAATAAAGATGAAGTTTTTGTCATTGATATTATAATTTTTTATAAAGCTGACCTGCAGGAAGTCATAGAAATCAACACCGGCTTCCTCTGAGTTGGTGCGTATGTCATCCTCGTTGGAAGAATAACTAAAACCCGTTCCTGTGGGCTGGTCTACGTAAATAAGGTTTGTCTCCTGTCATATGATGTTTACAATTAATTCTTGTATGTAGTATAAATATTTGATGTCATGCTCTCTAGTACTTCGAAAGTTCTAGCTAAAGTGATTATTCAATATTAGAGTCATACAACATGACATGTTGTCAGAGCAGAAGTCGTGATAAATAGGTCCGTATTTGGAGGAATACATGGAGTATACTAATTGAGGAGTTGTCGAAAGATCGAAAGATCGAAAGAGTTTGGAAGAGACTAGGATTACCTTATCCCAGCCGAAATCATTCCATACAAGCGATAAGTTGTCTGTTAAATGAAAAGGGCCGTTCTCGTAAAACAAAGCCAATGAGCCACTACATCCCGGTCCTCCGGTTAACCATACAACAACAGGGGCATTTGCGTCCTTGTTTCTTGATTCGAAGAAAAAGTAGAACATCCTGCACCCATTTATTCTACTTCAGCAGTTTTTGAAATTGGTTCTTAAAATATCAAAGGAATCATGGATTTTGGCTGCTGTTTTTTCGTAGAAAGGACGAAAAATAGTAATGCATTCATCTACCAGGCATAAGAATAAGGTTAAAAAAAACAAGCATCATAAATGAACACGTGATGGCCAATTCAATACATATATTCTTGAGAGGGATGGATCTATAAATTTTTATTAAAAAAAATGCATTTTTTATTAATTTGGGGACAAAAAATTGAACTTTAATAAATATATATATATATATATAATATAGATATAAATTAATTTTTACGGGGACGACTGCCCCCACCCGCACTTAGGTGTGTCCCTGACTATTCGTATAATATACCTGGCGTCTTTGGCGTGTGGAAGTCTATAATAGCCAGCATGGTGACCCAAATCTTGAGCAGTAGCCCCGCTGGAATTGCTATTTCCCAAATCACTAAGATATGGGAATCGAAAACTCTTTTCGACTATTTTTGTGTCTGTGATTGCAGACTCATCTTCTTCTACAATGTTAACATCATTTCTTGGAAACAAGTTCAGCTCTCTGATGAGCTTTTCTGCTTGTTTCTTAGGGGACCGTAACGTCGAAGCGGGCAAATATCGATTCTGGATATTAGCTTCTGCAGCCAACAAAGTGGAAAAAATTGAGAAAAGGGAGACCAGAGGAAGAACAAATTGAGAAAATGTTTTCATCTTCACTGTACTGTTGGTTTCTTGGTATGTTATTATCCCTTGTATTTATAGTGATTGGAAGGGATGACAGAAATGAATGCTGATAGCGTGATGTTTTCATATAATACCATATTTATTCTATTTTTACCCATTTCTTTTTAAATAAATTAAATTGTAGATGTTTTGATATTAAAACCCGCTGGATTATGCGTTGATTGCTGAAATAATATCCCGAATCTTGAATTTGTTAATTTTCATTGGACCAGTGTCATACCCATTTTCTTGCATGATGTCACTGTTTTATGTATGAACTGTTTGATTTGTTGAATACGGCACGGGCCCACTCATCAATCTTTTTATTGCAAAACAGCTATAAATCGTTCGTTATTTAATCAGGAACATGTTTTTCCTATTTTGTTTTTTCAACCTTAAGCTGATTCTGTAATAATGCTTGCATTAATCAGGAAAATTTTCTAGTTTAATTATCAAATCTCTAATCATTAGGCCAAAAAAGGAGAAAGCTTTTAAACTTTTCAAGGTGGAATATACAGTCTCATAATTGTTAATGATTGTTCATATCAAGTTGGTAGATAGCAAGTTGCTGAGCCATGTCTACCTCGGATTTTTGCTGCGTATTTCTTGAATACTTATGAAAATCTATTGATAGCTAGTTCAGTTAAAGAATCTAATATATATATATATATATATATATATATTTAAAATAATGTCAACTTTGTGCGTCCACCTCTTGCTTATTTGAACAATAAGTGGACAAGTTGTCCATTTATTATTTTTCCATATAAGACATTTTCTATATTGACAGTTTGACACTAATTCGCATTAAAATCTTCCTTTAATTAAAATGATCTAATATTATTATTTTCAAACATATATATTTAACTCCTAAAATTACGCCTTATGTTTAATTAATTTATAATTGCATCCATTGATTAGTTTTTTTCTTATTAATTCTTTGGCAATTAGCACAAATTTTTAGACTTTGTGTGTGTTTCTCAATAGACTGATGATAAATCCAGAGCAAAAGCCATGATGTCAAAGTAAATCTTGTTCAAATATACTTTTTGTCCTCAATAGTCACAGAATTAAATCATACTAAAATTTACTTCCTAATATGATAATTGAGATAATTAATACAAATGACAAGGTTTCCTCTATGCTATCTCTCTACATTTTTACTTTTTAGTCTCCCTATTAAATAAGGTTCTTTAATATTTATGTTTTATTATAAAGTTAAAAAAATTAACAAAATAATTGGGTGGGATATTGGATATTGAAAAACAATAAAAAAGCGAGTTTAAATTGAATAATCAATTTTTCCATTGAATAATGGAACTTTGATTTTTATATGAATAAATAATCTCTTCTAAAATTGAAATCTTAAAAAATATCACAAAAATGTGAAAAAATGAAATAAGATTTAATTAGCCACTACAAAATTCATTCAATTACAAGATTATATCGGGCGAATTTACTTTATCATTAATATTAATAATTACAAAAATTATAAATATTGTAAATAATATGAGCAATTAAAAGATCTATAAAAAATCCAAACTTTATAGATAAAATATTATATAATACAGAAAAGAACAAAGAAATCTAATAAATCTAGCTAATTATTGTAATATAAAAAATAATTAGATGAGTTCTATTAATCAATACTCAATAGTCGAAGTGCTTACTAATCAAAATAGCAAAATATTAATATTTAAAAGGACTAATATAAAAATAGATAATATTAAATCCTTAAATAATGCCAGATAATGGGCATTTCAAGAAAAAGAAGAAATTCAGTAACAAATTAGATGAGAGAAAATAAATGATTAAATAAGAAAGAGAAATAGAAGATTCTTTCATTTTTTTTTGAGCTATTAGATGATATTAATACAATATAAATTAAAAAAGGCATGTAATATTGATAATTGACCAAAAGGGCAAAATAGTAATTAATTAAATTTGCTACAACGTTATGAATTTTGTTCTAGATTTATCATTTGCCTTCTCAATATGATAGCCTTGGTATTGATTTTAAGAATGGTATTATTGATTATTGCTTAGTCTTTTTACACGCAATGCCATAAATAATTACTTTTATACTTTGACCAATCAAATTCAACTATATGTATAAATAAAAGTCTCCTAAATTCCATATATAAGCCATTTTCATTTTTAATATTCTTGGATTATAATTTAGACTTATCTTTTACCTTGTCTACTTTTCGTTGATTTAAGAATTGTGTCCTTGATTATTGCTTAGTCTTTTTACATTCATTGTCATAAATTATTATTTTCACATTTTGACCAATCAAATTCATTTACATGTATAAATTAAGTCTCCTAAATTCTATATATAAGCCATTTTCGTTATTCATTATCCTTGGACTATAGTTATCTTTTACCTTGACCACTTTTCCTTAATCAACTCCTATTTATTATTCCTACACATTATGTAGAATATATATATATATATATATATATAATATTAAAGTCATTATCTTAATTACTATTTTAAGCTCTTTAATTCCTTGATATTGGCCAAAAATCATGTTAGTCACTACATATGAATTTGGTCCGATTTTCCAACCACATGCATATGTCAAACTTTTATCTATATATATGTCTACGTAATAATTAGTTGGTGACGTATTTCTATAAATAAGTCATACTCATTCTTTTCCTTTGGGCTTCATTTGTGAGGTAGCCTAATCTTATGACATCTAATTTAATTCTTGTTTTCTCAAAGTATTTTTTTTTCCATTTTCTTTCTCTACTTAATTTTCTTGATAATTTGATTCTAGTTGATTTAGATTTTAGTTAAATATTTTCAACTACCACTTTGTCATATTTTATTTGATAAGTAGTTTATTGACATGGGATTAAACGTATTAGAAACATTTTCTACCATTCATTGCTGTTCTTTATTTAAAAATAGTATTCCTTATGAATTGTATTTTCATAATTATTTTTTTAATTTTATATATAGTTTTTCTTATTATAATTACAATAAATCATAAATTTCTCATATTAGTATATTTGTGGAAATCAAGAAATCTAAAATTCAAGCCACTAATTAATATCACATTCATGATTTTATTCTTACAACGCAGTCAATTGTTATTGATACATTCCATAAATTTTCCATATTCAATAATTAGTTAGCTTCATTGGGATTTTTCCTTAAATTTGACAGACTTTCCCCCCCCTTTTATGTGCCACACAGTAACTCAGAATTTACTTCCCTCAAATTTAGTATTTTCTTATATTATTTCATAATTCTACATTGGCAGCGTTCTTATTTTCTTTTTATATATTCTTAAGTTTTTGCATTTTCTAATAGGAAAATTCTATTATAAATCATAGTTCATGGGTGACTAACATTAGTCATCTTTGCCGACGAGGCCTTGCCTCAGTGGTACGATAAAGGCGCCAAAAATCTTAAGGTTGGGGGTTTGATTCTCCGTGAATCCGAATATTTTTCTAGTTTGATACTAGCGTCTTCCTACTGTATAGTAGTTGTATTTTATGGTTATTTGATGATGATTGATTGTAATAGTTTGCTTTTCATGTAGAATATTGATAAAATAATTATAATAGATCTGGTTGATTGTAATATATTGATTTCAAAAAAACATTAGCTATCTTTAATTTTAGGCATTATATATGGTATATTTAATCTAAAATATTAATTTTTATATAATTAACTTGCGTCCTGTTGTACAGGTAAAATACTAAAATGGAAGGTTTATTTGTTACATAAGTTATCAAGGGATTTTATTAAACAACAATTTTTATAGTAGACCATGTATGGACATACTAAATACGAATCAATTAAATTTTTATTTTTAATCTTAAAAAGAAAGCTAAAAAGTTAATGTCGTTGGGTCTATTAAACCATTATTACTCATTCCTTTTAATTTATTGGAAAAGTACAATAGTTATTTTTTATTTTAAAATTACCATGGTAATCATTATAATTATTTACTTTTTAATATTGTGGTTATAGAATTTGATCGTTGGCATTGATTTTAGCCATCTTTTTATTTCAAGTGTAGTATTGAAATAGTTGAGTGTGTAGCTCTATCAAATTCTTCAAGCAAATTATTGAATTCTCTTTATAAGATTTATACTCAGACTATGAAATATGAACTATTCCAAATGCATGATTTTGTCTTTTTATTATATTCCAAATGCATCAATCTCAATGTATTATGATTTTTTTCTTGACTAAATCATTGTGTTTTTTTTTTTGATAGAATTCAATTGGTATTGCGAAATCATTGAATATTGAATTATCTTTTTCTTTCTATATCAACCTTTTTAATTTGTGGTTTAGCATAAATTTCTAAAATATTTTTATTTGTGAATATTTTTATAAAATCATATATATAATTAAAAGATGCCCACCTTAAGTGTCTATCTATTTTTTATGTGGATAATGAATTGGATGAGTTATTTTTACTCCATTTGCGCCATTTACACTTATCTCCTAATTTATATTATACGAATATTTTTATGTATGTTTTAAGCCTTCAAATTCAATATTTTAATTGCAATTGTAACCTCTTTTTTCCCTTAATTTTGGCTCGATTTCATGTTGTCTTTTTCCCTTAAAATAATAGAGACTAATTTGTAATTACATCTTACCTTAAGGGTGTAGGCATAATTTGTCTTTTAAACGCACGAGTTAGAGGGTGTTTGGCTAAGCTTATAAGCTCCTCAAAACATCTTATAAGATGTTTGAGAGCTTATAAGATGGTGCAAAGTGTTTGGCAAAAATTTTGGAGGTGGAGCTTATAAGCTCCTCAAATAAGATGTTTAAGCAGCTTATAAGCTCTTTTTAAAAAAGTAAGGAGGTAGCAACTTATTTTTTAAGATCTACCAAGCTCCTTTATTTTTAATCAAATTAATTACAATATTGTCATTACTAACATCTTATAAGCTATACCCCTTCTTATTTATCCAAACACTTTAATAACTTATTTTTAAAATAAGATCCAACATCTTATAAGCCCCTAAAATATCTTATAAGATGTAGAAACTTATAAGATGTTTTAAATAAGCTTAGCCAAACACCCTCTTAATAACTAGTTTATTGTTAACTCAAGTTAGTTTATTGTCATTTGTTTATCATGTATTTAAATACTTTGTTATCAAATAAATTAATTATGAATTGAATTAAAACCACTAGGTGTATATGCGGTGTCCAATACTCAATGCATAACAGAATTTTAGAATTAATTAGGCTCAGGCCCCTCAGACATTATTAAATCACCTAGACCCCTCTTAGTTGGACTGTTTAACAAACGGTACATTCTGCTAGAATTTTGTGAACTTTTGGAAAAGAAGATCGTCTGTACTTTTCATCTAAATGTCCAAAGCCTTACTCTAATATTGTGTTTGGTTCTAGGATTTTAGGGGGGAAAGGAAAAGAAAATAGGAAGAAAAAGTATTTTTCAATGTTTGGTTACTAGAGAAAAAGAAGGAAAATGGTAAGGAAAGGAAAATAGAAATAAAATATAGTATAAATTGAGAAAAAATATTTTCCTTCCAATTAGGTGAGGAAAATGAAGGAAAATTTATGTTACTCTTTGTAGCACTTTTTCGTTTTTCAAGCTCTTATCTCATTTGTTGCTCAAATTAATTTATTATTTAAATATATTTCATGCAAATCTTTTTTTTTGTGCAATTAATTGATTATTTGGATTTTTTTGGGATGTGTTTTTACATTTTCCTTTAATATACAATAATAACCAAACAAAATGGAAGAAAATTCTCTAAAAAAATCATTTTCCTTATTATTTTCTTTAACAACCAAACAAAATAGAGAATTTTAAAATTCTTGTAGTTTCTTCTCCTTTCTTTAACATTTTCCTTTTCTCCTAAAATCTTAGAACCAAACAAAGCCTAAAAGAACTTTGAATAGAGGAAGAAGAATTATTGGAGGGGTTTTAAATAAAAAAAAAATAAGGGTTTCTTTTTTCAGTTTTGAAATGGGATATTTTTTGTCTTGCCGCAATGAATTGAGAGGTAAATATGTCTTTACAAAAATATTCTTTTAAAAAGATATTTTTAATTTGAGGCAATATAGGCTTTTTTGGCAATTTTTTTTTATCAAATATTTTCCAACTATGCGAACTCGAAGGGGTCATTGGTGTAATTATGACATAATATCATTTTTAGCAGTCTGCATAGTTCGACACTAACTAGACTTTCTGTCCTTAGATTTTTATTTTTTTTATTTTTCTCACTGGCTTTGGCACAACGATTTTGTAGGTAAGTTTAACATTAAATATTGGGATGCCGGAGCTAGATTTTGCAAGGCAATTTGTATTGTTTCAGCAAAGCACTGAGATCTTTTTAACTAAAATGAATTTGATCTGTTGATGTTCGGTTGTATATATTACATTCAACCAAGACGACCATCTACTTGCGTCCAAGGCCCCGCATCCACCTCCTAAGCATTTCTAGTGATGCTTTTGGCTGATCCATCGGAACCATGTGGCCTGCATCGTGCACCTTCAGGAAGGTAAGAGGTCCATAGCCCTTCTGTAATCCAGCCTCGACACCGTCTACTGTGAAAGGACTGGTCGGAGCAGCTACAAATTTCTTCTGTCCGGACCATTCCATAGCATGAACCCATCTCGAATTCCCTGTCAATAGCAAAATATACAACATTTGATCGTTTTAGTTCCCTATACCTACTCTAAAACAGGGATAGAGTCAGAAATTTTTATTTATTTAATTTTTTTTTTGGGTGAGATTAAGGGGGTTGGGGGGTGGGGTTGAATGTCCCTTCCAGAGCCTGACTCTGTTTTCTTGCTAGGAGTGGAAAAATGTGATCTCATGAAAGAATCTTACCAAGCCAATTGCATATGAGATCATACTCTCCAGCATATACAAGTAACTTGATTCCATCCTCGAGAAGTGTAGGAATTCCGACTTCAAGATTTCTCATCCAATCCTCGATCAAAGCATCGTACACTGTCGAACTACAAGAGACAAAATTTATGTCCCCAACGCCGAGAGCATCTCTAACTGATTTTAGGTTCAGAAATCCCTCCATGTTGGAGAAGTCGTAGCACATCGCTCCTTCACACTTCTTTCTTATGTCATAGTACTGCATATTTGTAAGACATAAAAAAAAAAAAAAAAGAAAAGAAAAGTTTCTGTTAGTTGTGGTTCAAGGCATGTCATTAGAGTATATTTGTATTTTTCTTACATTTTTACCACCCGAAATGTCGACTATGTGTTTGAAGATTTTGTCGCAAACCATGTACGCCGCCACACAGGAAGAACCACCATCAGCACCTAAAGAAGACAGGCGAAAGAAAGATAATGTATAATTATTGTAGATATCAAACAAAATATTACTAATTTAAGTACTAAAGACCGTGTTAATTATCGCAAAGCTTAATCGCTTGTTCGCAATCTGAAACCAACTTGCTCATGCTGTTGTAATCAGACTGTTGAATGAGTTTCATGTCCAAAGCATAATCGGTGTACGCTTTGTATTGTATTTCCGAGTTTGTAAGTCCATTTCCAATAGCAAATCCCTGAGAAAATGACACATAAATTACATAAGAACACGATTTTTAATTAGTCTTGAAATTAAGCTGTTATAGGCAGGACTAATTCAGTAAGATACCTTAAGGTTAATATGAAGCCCTTCTTTGTGTTTGTTCCCTTGATGAACCCGAGCGGTGAAAGCAGGAATATAGTGCCCAGCGTATGATTCTCCGGTAATGTAAAATTCGTTCTTTAGATACTGAGGATGCTCCTTTAAAAAGGCCTGAACATTATAGAATATAGGATGTAAACAATCATATTTTTCACCAAACACAAATAAACACAAGAGAAACGAAACGAACCTGCAAGAAGTCGTACAGATCATTGCTAACACCCTCCTCATTGTGCCTAATATCTATATAATCAGAAGTGTAGCTGAAACCTGTTCCAGTTGGCTGGTCTACATATATGAGATTTGATACCTGCATTGCAAGATTCATAATAAGGAGAATTATGTCTACACCCCCTGAGGTAAGATGTAACTACAACTCAACCCCCTCTTATGTCATTAATTACCGTAACACCCCCTTAACTTAGTCTCCACTGACAATTTGCCCCTTCAGTTAGGCCCCCTTTACACCCCCTTTAATATTTTCTGACATAATACAAAGTAAAAATGTGACTTGAAAAAGGAAGGCATGAAGTACCTTATCCCATCCGAAATCATTCCAGGCTAAGGACAGGTTGCCTGTTATTTGCAAAGGGCCATTTTCATAAAACAAGGCCAATTCACTACTGCACCCTGGTCCTCCGGTTAGCCATATAACAACAGGATCATCCTTCTTCTTGTTCCTCGACTCGAAGAAAAAATAAAACATCCTGCAAAAAGGAAATCTCAATACTCTTATCGAAAGGTCTTCAACTGACACGACAATTGGCTTAAATACTAAGAAACAGGACACAGAATGTTGAGTATGAATCTGAGAAAATTCACAGCATGCTTGCTTATCCGTAAATTAACAATCATCTCCAGGAAAAACTGGGACACACATTAATACACACAACCACACACACACACACACATACATACATATATATCAAAAGGTCTCCACTCTCCACACTACAGTTGACATAATTGGCTATATTGAATCAGAAACATATATAAAACGGATATACATGTAATGTACGACTACATTCACACACACACACACACACACACACACATATATATATATATATATATACATAGATAGATAGATATAGTCAGTAATTTATACCTTGCATCTTTGGCTAAATTGACTCAGAAACATATATAAAACACACACATATATATATACATAGATAGATAGATATAGTCAGTAATTTATACCTTGCATCTTTGGCTAAATTGAATCAGAAACATATATAAAACGGATATAAATGTAATGTACAACTACATTTACACACACATGTTGAAAAAATGGATTTGGGCCTAACTCACCCTCAAAAACTAGCTTACAAGAAGAGGATTGCACAAGCCATTATAAACCACACCACATCATTGTATTTAATCAACGTGGGACATTTAACAATGTACAACAACATTTACACACACACACGCGCGTATATATAGACATATATATAGTCAGTAATTTATACCTTGCATCTTTGGTGTGTGGCAGTTTATAATAACCGGCATGGTGTCCCAACTCTTCAACACTGGCCCCTAAATCTTCCATAAAAGGGAATTTAAACCGCTTTTCGACGATTCTTGATGATCCCAAATCATACTCTGGACCAGCATGGTGGTTCACTTCATGCTTCGGAAACAAGTTGAGGGCCCTGATCATCTTCTCAGCCCGTGTTTTTGGGAATTCAAAATTGAAGGAAGAAGAAGAAATTCTACCACCATTGATCTCTGCTAACAATGAAAGAGTTACAGAGATGAGGAAAACGAAGAGAAATGAATGAGAGAAACAGGGGATTGAGGCCATTTTAGAGTTGATGTTTTTGATGAAGATTTTTCTGTGGGGGTTATATATGTACGCATAGCTTTTGGTTGATGGAGTGAGAAATGTGCATTGTATGTGTATACTGTGTGTGTGTGTGTGTGAGAGAGAGAGAGAGAGAGAGAGAGAGAGAGAGAGTGCGGGGGAAGAAAGTGGGAGAAAAGAAACTGGTGAGCATTAGCGGTCTATTCTATTGTATTTTTTTTGCTTTTTATAATATAATACTATTATTTTCTGGCCTTTTCGATTTTTTTTGACTCACACGTTGAACTAATTGGACCCAGAAGGCACAAGGGGATAAAGCTAAAGTACAAAAAATAACACGCTTTTATTGAAGTTTGTCAATAAAATATTAGGATTTTGTATTATATGAAAAGGATAAATAATACACTGAACTTTGCAGCTGGTGATTAAAATCTTCTTACTTTTCAAGAAGGTTAAAAAGGTGATGAAGTATTTTAACTTTTGCATATTTTCTTCTTTCCCTTTTTTTTTTTCTTTTTCTTTTTGATGATTTGAATGGGAAACTAGGAGTTTAAGTTCAATGGAGATGTAATAATTTTAATTAAATGACAAAACAGAGAGACTAAATTTAAATCTAAATTATGTTACGGCCAAATTCATTAATAGTCCCTCGTATTTATTTTTCGTCCCACATTAGTCCCTCATCTCTCAAATGTACCATTATAATCCATCACATTTAGTTATCTTCTTACATTAGTCCCTCGTCTCTACAGACAAACTTGTATTTTAGGTTACATATGTTGGACCATATTCATTTTGGGTCCTTTATTTATGGGGTTTGGCCAATTTAACTACAACAAACAAAATGTTGACCAATTAAGGATAAATTTTTTAAAAGAGTTCACAGAAAATCTTTTACAAATTGAAAATTCTCAAAATCTTATTCAAATATTTCAAAAAAGAAAATATTTAAATTGACATTTTTTTGTAATTAATATACTTAAATTGCTACGCCATATAAATAAGGGGCCAAAAATGAAAATTGTAGACATACATGGCTAAAAATGCAATTTTACCTTATAGAGATGAAGGATTATAATTGTATATTGAGAGATGGGGGATTAAAGTTGAATGAAAACTTGAACATAAGGAACTATTTAGGAGATTTGGACTTATATTATTAGTTTAACTGTTTAATACAATGTATCAACGTGGTATGTATAAGGTTGAAACTTGAGAATGTATCATAAAAATGCTTATATTCGTTGTTTCTTTGCTTGGTTAAGATTGCACTTGAAGATCACTTTTCAATTGCGCAGGGAAGCTGAATTTGGACACACACACACACACACACACACACACACACACACACACATATATATATATATATATATAAAGAAGATAAAGTTTATGCTCTATTACTCACGGACAGGAGGATTTGTTGTCGTTTTAGTTGAAATAATGACGAGTTTTTAGGTACTGTATTTAAATAAACTCATTTAAAACATTTGTCTAAAACAAATATAAATCTTATGTTACACGTAACTTCATGAAATCTAAGGATAAACAAAATCATGTAGCTTATAAGATGCAATAATTAAAAAGCAATTTGTATGGTCAAACTAAAGAATTTGCTATTATTTTAAAAATAAGTTGGGATCATTTATTGTTTTTGCGGAAATTATAAGTACCTAATATTGTATTCTAAAGCTTAAAAACTTTTATATTATTATTATTATTATTATTATTATTGTGAAACCTTTTGTACACTTTATTATTAGTTCCAAATATTTTAACAAATTTCGTAAAAGAGTTCATAAAATTAGCAAAAATGAGGTCATTCAACAAAATTATGTCGTAAGTACCATTTTTCTTTTACCTTATAAAAAAAAGTCCTAATTATCTTTTCTTTTTATGCCATACATTTTCTAGCGCGGAGTTTATGATGGGTGTCATTAAAGAACAATCGTGATTAAATTTTCTAGAATAATGATGCGTAATAATTTGGATGATTAACGAAGCTGATTAAACGGGATTGTCTTAGGTCATTTTTTTGGTCAAAAAATAACTTTGGAGAAAAGTACGAATCCTATTTAATTTGTATCACAAAATTTAGGTATTATTATATATATTATTTATTTATATATTATTATATTATATGAAAGTACGAATAACTAAAGACGAGTTACGTTTCTTCCTTTTTAATGATGACTAAAATAACCTTATACAACAATAATAAATAATATTTATTAAAGGTTTTTTGATAATTTAAAAAATAAGTATTACATTTTTAATGGAACAGTAAACGAATGAATTACCAAAATTATGAATAAAAGGATGAAATTCTAATTGAAGTCTACAATATTCAAGTTACGCCCAAAAAAGAACCAAAAAAAATATATTAATATTAATTAATTAATTAATAAATAAATAAATAAAAAAAAATGCGAATAACTTAGGATGATTTACATTTCTTCCTTTTTTGTAACGACTAAAACAACCTTATACAATAATAACAAATGATATTATTAAAGGTCTTCTGGTAATTTAAAAAGTGAACATTAAATTTAAATGGGACACTAAACAAATCAAATACCAAAATTATGGGTAAAGAGATGAAATTCTAATTGGACTTTATAATATTTAAGTGAAACTAGCCGAAAAAAAGAAAAAAAAACAGAAAAGGAAGGAGGAGGAGGATGAGGATGAGGAGGAGAAGCATGTCGGTCAAGACCGTGACAAGCAGCTAGCAATGATCATTGCTCTCTTCAATCCGCTGCATAAAAATAATTCATTAAATAAATTATTTGTAATGTACTAACTTCATTTTAAAATAATCATCTAACTTTATTAAAATGAACGATCATTTCATTGATTTTTTTTAAAAAAAATTATTAGTAGTTGGAGTGATTTAAAATGTATTATATCTGTTTATTTAATTATTTCAAGTCATGGTAGACAATAAATTGAAATCTGCACAAGTACATAAGTTCATCACATCATTGATAAAAATAATGGGTTTATTTTTAATTAATTTTATATCTGCCCGATTTATTTACATAGGTAACTTCTACATTGATGTTGTAAAAGTAAGCAGAATTAATCCACATAGTTTTCTGCAATAATTATATTATATATTCAAAATTTGTTTAAATAAAATAAAAATTTACAAGTAAAAATTTCAACAATCTTACGAATTTTAAACAAGTAGAGAATTGAACTCTTAGGTAGTCATCAGAAAATGCTTTAATAGCTTTCTTCTTCGGAACATGTTGGGCATGGTAGTGGATTGGGTGTAGGCATTACTCTACGTATAAGGCAATGGAGAGGAAGCGGTGGAGAAGGAAGTGGAGGTGGAAGTGGTGGTAGTGTAGGTTTTGATCAAGATAACTGCTAATAACATGGTAGGTGGATTTAGTGGTAATGGCAAAGGAGACAAGTGTAGTCGTAGTGAAAATGGGCCAAATGTGGTGGTGCAGATATAGTGATGAAAACAATAAAAGATCCAGCTAGAAACATAAACATGATAAAGGAATTAAATATGATGACAGTAATGTGATTAAAATAGGCTTTGTCTTTTTGTCATGAAAGTGGCAATTGTTCTAGGATGTAGAATATGGTATGGAGAACTAGAATTCTAGACCTCCTAAATATTGAATGTTATTATGTTGATGTGGGTTAGAATTGATAGGGTTGAGATCGAGAATAGTGAGGATTTGGGCGAAGTAGTTTGAGCATAAGGGAAAGACTTTGACCTGTTAAAATAGTGAACAAACTTGACCTAGTTGGATTAGCCTCCAATTAAAGCTCTTTATTGTTTAAGTTAGTATCAAATAAGTAGGGCTGTAAACGGATACTAAACGGAGCGGATATGCTGTATCCGAATCCGTATCCGATTAAGTTTTACCGTATCCGTATCCGTATCCGAATCCGTCGGATATTGGCAACCTATATCCGAATCCGCATCCGGTGGATATTTTGCGAATTCGGATATATCCGTATCCGTTTAGTATTTTTTAAAATATAATATAATTATGAATTTTTGGATATCCGAATATCCGAATCCGCTAACAATTATCCGAATATCTATTTAGATATCCGAATCCGTTTATCCGAATATTTGATTGGATATCCGAATTCGTTTATCCGAATATCCGAATCTGTTTATACATTCATGCATATTTAAAAAAAGAAATATGAGATAAAATACAATATGAAGTAGAATAAAACAAACTTTATCTCACCAAAGTCTTTTACATGATTAAGTGAAATACTATCCGAGATTTAGAATATTTTACATCCCAAAGGAGCAAATACAATCAAAGTCCAAAATGTTAACACAACATTACATAAATGATCACAAATCACAATTGTTAACAAAGTAGCTTCTAAACCTTTGCTCCAAGCACTTTATCTTCTTTTATTCACCAAGCATACCTTGAAAAGAAAGAGTAAGAAAAAAAGGAAAAAAAACTTGTATCCAACATTAATATTTAATAGTGAAAAACAATAACCATAAAATTACCTTTTACACCAAACAATATAAGATGCATCAACCTTCAAATCATGTACTTCAAAGTGCATCCATTTACTCTATAAAAAATGATCATTAGTCTATCTATATACTTATTTATTGCTATATAAATGAAAATTTTAAAAGAAATAAAAGACATGCATACCTTCACTTCTAAGTGTTTGCTACCAATCTTTGACACAAAGTAAAGCTTCCACTGTTTCTGAATTTAATGAAGCACGTGTATCATCAACAACTCTACGTGCTTGACTAAATGTGGACTCTGACGGTACTGAGGTACATGGAATAGGCAAGATGTCGCGAGCCATCTTCGAAAGAGTTGGAAACCTCATTCCATTATGCTTCCACCAATGTAAAACATCAAATGCATTATCTTGCTCGTCATGTTGTAACAATCCTTCCTCCAAATACAACTCAATCTCACTTTTTCTAGGAAGAGTAGTAGCTTTAGTTTCAGCAACAAGAGCTTTAAATGTTGAAATAATAGGATTCATAGGCATTGGATCATCAACAATGACGAGATTCTCAATATGACTAGATGAAGATTCACAAACATCAGAAGCAAGCGATGTATTCCCATATTCTGCAAATAAATCAGTCCAAAAGGAACGGACTTTGCTTGTATAAATATCTGCATAATCACCATATATATTGCTAAAAGCGGCTTGAATTAGAGTCATCTTGTATCTGGGATCAAGAATCGAAGCAATAGTCAACACCATATTACATTCCTCCCAATATTTGTCAAACTTTGCTTGCATCAAAAATGCCATTCTCCGAATATTTTCATCATCACTCTTATTCCAAGCCATCAATGCAACTCTTATATGACACACATATGTGAAGTACAAAGGGGCAGTTGGATACTTACTTCCAGAAAGTGCATCAGTAGCATCTTTAAAAATTTTCAAATGTCTACAAACTTTTGCTCCCATTTCCCATTCCTCTTTTGAAGGCAAAAATATATAATCACTATCCAATTCAACCAAGCGCTTAAATGCTTCTTGAAGATCTAAAGCCTTTATAAGCATATCATACGTTGAATTCCATCTAGTATCACACTCCAAGCTTACACGCCTTTTTGGATTTAATCGAGTTTGACTCAAAGCAAGAGAAAATTTTTCATCTCTTGCTACTGACCCATTAATGTACTTAACACTATCACGGATTTTCTCAATTAGTCCACGAATCACATCAAGCCCATTTTTGACAATTAGATTCATTATATGAGCCGAACATCGAATATGAAACATGTCCCCATTATGCAAAAGTGCGTTCTTATCATTCAACCATTTCATAATACCATCCAACATTCCAGAATTTTGAGTAGCATTGTCAACAACTACAGCAAATAAATTCTTATCAATATTCCATTCTAGAATACGATTTTTCAACCATTCAGACAAACGCAAGCCATTATGTGGATACTGAACAATATGAAAAGCAAGCAATCTCTTTTGCAACTCCCAATTAGAATCAATGTAATGGCTAGTAATACAAAAATATCCACGATTTTGATGATCTGCAGTCCAACCATCAGTTGTAAGAGTGATTCGAGAAGTTAAATTTCCAAGATCTTTGTATACCAACGACTTTTCCTCAACATAAAGATCCATCAAATCACTTTTCACCGTAGTTCTTGATCGGTGTTTATAAGATGGCATGCAATAAGACACCCAAGCTCTAAAATGCTCGTATTGAGACATAAGAAAAGGCAAATCATGCTTGGCAATCATTTTAGCAAATAACTTTCTTTCAACCGCAGGGTCAAATTTGTGTATTGTCATCTTAGGATCAACATCATCACCAGATTTTCCAATATCATCACTACATTTTCCAATAAAAGCTTGTCGTATGTCACTTGAGGTCCTAAGAGGACAAGTTTTAGTATGATTTCTCAAATGAGATGTTCCGCTTTTACTAGACCCATCAAACTTTCTTTTACAATAATTGCAAATAGCAGTAATGTTACCGTTACCTCCCACGGCTTCCCTAGTGTAGTGCTCCCATACCGTAGAAGTTAATTTTCTCCGTTTAACTTCAACTAGTTCAACTTGTTGAGCTTGTTCAGAGTCATCGGGTGTCGAATTTTCAGTATTTACACTACTCCCCATCATTGATTGTGTTGAAGCGGCGACACTAGATTGTGACATTGCTTCACAACTAACCAAATATATCTATACAAATAGAAAAAGGAAAAAGAAACTAATTAGCTGTAAAATGGCTTACATATATCCTAAAATTGCTTTTGACATGGTAAGGTGAATTCCCAATTGACAGCACAATGATGTTTAATTCACGAAAAGTGCTTAACAAAGAAAATAATGTACTTCTATGGACAACAACATGATGATGCAAAACCAAACAAATACCAAGCAAGAGATATAGGGAAATAATTCAAAATTAACCTAGTGGAGAGGATATTTGATATGAGACTTGAAGAATACAAATGGTAGGGAAAGATTTAAGATTATACTAACTGTATATATGGAAATAAATAATGTAGTCATATTATTTAAAATATGAAAGTATTTTTGCTGGAGTGAAATAATGCACATATCCAAGTTTAGGCATTCCTTGTACCCTTATCCGATGTTTAGCAACGTAAACACATAAAGCCACAATTTAAATCAGGGGTTTATTAAGTTGCAAAATAGGAATAAAGCGAATAAGTATTTTAGCATAAATATGCTTTCAAAACATCTTTGAGTTCAACTGAGCTCAATTAGACATCTAAAATGCTGTATAAGTGGAGCAAATAATACAGGAAACATAAGAACCTTCTCCTCTCTTTTTTCAAGGAATTACATTTTCACGCACATACCTATTTCAACCTAAGCTTCAGAAAAGCGGCAAAACAAAATTGGCATAGTAATACAAAATTGGCCGTCCATCTTATGAGAACTCAGAGGAACTTACAGGATCTGCGAATCTTTGAACAATAAGAAGTGAGAGGCGAAGCTAAAATGTAATATTTGCTTACCTATTGTGGATTTTCAGGTGGCGAAATGAGAAGATCGGATTTTTCGATAACTATGGTTATGTTGCTTGTTCTGCAGATCTGAATCTGAAATGTGGATTGTAGGGGAAGAATGAAATTTTAGGGCAACAATTTAAAGTTCGTATCTTTACTATAAAATCTTAAAAATCATAAAACATTATTGATCTCCCTCCTAGCGCAGCGGTGGCGGGTTTGTAGTTCAAGTTAGAGGTCTCAAGCTCGAATCTTGAGTGTAGCGAAATATATGTATATATATTTTTTTTCACTTAATGCTAATTATAAAAGAAAGATATTATTATTATTATCATATTTTTACTTATATAATAATTAATAGTATAAAATAAAATTTATATGCATAGCAAATAGCAATATAGTAATAGCATATACTCATTAACATAAGTAAAGTTGGCATATTATTCTTTTATTTCATTGTTGAATTATGAATATTTGAGACAATTAGAGTGTTTTATTTATATTATTTAAGGTATATTTTATCATTATTGTTTATTATAATTAATATAATATGTATTACTCATTTAATTTATTCTTAAAGTATAAAATAAAATTTATAAACATAGCAAATATACAAATATGAATAATCTAATTAAAGCACATCAAAAGTAAGAAGATATTAGTATATTTTATCATTAATGCAATTAATATAATTCATATTATTCATTCCTATTTTTCTATTTATTCTTATAATGTATATAAATTAATAAATAATCTAATTAAATCATATAAAGGGTAAGAAAAGATAAGGTTATAATAATAATAATAATAATAATAATAATAATAATAATAATAATAATTTAATATAATTTATCGAATACGGATAACGGATATAAGTAAACGGATATATCCAACGGATATACAATCGGAGCGGATATTAAACGGAGCGGATATCTAATTACCATATCCGTATCCGTTTATTACTCGGATACCTATAATCGGATACGGATATATCCACTTTAAACGGATGCGGATAATATACCTCGTAAACGGATACGGATGCGGACGGTAATCGAATTTTCGGTTTTCCGTTTACAGCCCTACAAATAAGTTAATTTAAGGATAGTATGTGGAGCTTCAAGAATATTAAATGTGTTTACCAAATATAATAAATGTTAGGTACATAAAGAGTCTTGTAAGAGAAGTACACGATTTAGGGTGTAATTATGATTCTATATAAACTAAGCAAGAGATAGGGCAACTACGTTAGTAGTCAATTGTGTAACCACATGAGTTAAAGTAAGATGTGTTACATATTATACCCCCGGTGTGGGTATCATTAAGGTCAACCTAGGGCTTATGGTGCTCTGAAGTGGTGAGAATAAAGGGGACACATGAGAGGCATGGGTTAAATCATTTCATGCCATATAAAATGTGATGTATTCAATAATATTTAATTTGACTATTAAATAAAAGAGTTACAAATACAATGACAAGTAGTGAAGTCAGGTTTGAAGAGTGTAGGCTGCGGAAAGAGCTTGAGGGTCTAGCCATGCGTGAAGAGATAATGTGGAAACAACGGAGTAAGGCGACTTGGTTAAGGGAGGGTGACCGTAACACAACATTCTTCCACGCCAAGGCGTCGCAAAGAAGAGCTAGGAATTGGATATCGGGGCTGCGTGATAATAGTGGGAGGTGGTGTGTGGAGGGTGATGAGATTAAGGATATCATTGCTACTCACTTCGAGGAGATCTTTCGATCTCAAAATCCATCGAGTTTGGAGATTGATAAAGTGTTGGAAATGGTCGAACCACGGCTGGATGAGAGGATGCGAGCTTACTTGGAAGCGCCGTTCTCACCCACGGAGGTATCAACCGCCTTGGGCCAAATGTTCCCACTCAAATCGCCCGGCCCGGACGGTATGCCACCTCTATTTTTTCAAAAATTCTGGAGTCTTATTGGTCATGATATTATTGAATGTGTGCTTGATTTTTTGAATCTTGGGAGAAGTGTGACAAATATTAACTGTACTCATATTGTTTTGTTACCCAAGGTCTCGCATCCTGAGTCCATATCCCAATTCCGCCCTATTAGTCTCTGTAACGTGCTTTACCGAATTGTGTCAAAAACACTTGCAAATAGAATAAAACCGACTCT
Organism: Petrea volubilis; assembly: GCA_026212405.1. Taxonomy (NCBI): domain Eukaryota; kingdom Viridiplantae; phylum Streptophyta; class Magnoliopsida; order Lamiales; family Verbenaceae; genus Petrea; species Petrea volubilis. The sequence continues at coordinate 3,126,144 of CM047886.1, read as the reverse complement.
CGCCCATATTATTTCCCCTACTCAGTCGGCTTTCATTCCGGGTCGCTTGATTACCGATAATGTTTTAATCGCATTTGAGGTGAATCATTTTTTGAAACACAAACATAAAGGCAAAGTGGGATTCATGTCTTTGAAATTGGATATAAGCAAGGCTTATGATAAGCTTGAATGATGCTTTTTGAGGGCTATCTTATTGAAGTTCGATTTTCCTATAAGAGTTGTGCACATGATTATGGACTGTGTTAATTCGGCCTCATTCTCCTTTTTGCTTACTGGTGCATGTTTTGGGCTATTGGTTCCACAAAGGGGGGTTCGACAAGGGGACCCCCTTTCGCCTTATCTTTTTTTGATGTGTGCAGAAGTGTTGAGCTGCATGATTCAACAAGCCGAACAGTCGAACAAGCTGCACGGAGTGATGGTTAGCAAGCACGCGCCGAGCATTTCCCACCTCTTGTTCGCCGACGACACCCTAATTTGCTGTAAGGCGTCTCGGGAAGCAGTGGCTTGCATTACCGGGATCCTTGACACCTTTGCTCGTGTGTCGGGGCAAGAGGTAAATAAGCAGAAGTCTGCTGTGGTGTTTAGCAAAAATATGAGTCCACAACACCAATCTGAGCTGTCGGAGTTGCTGGGAATTCGACGAGTGGAGCATCATGATGTTTATTTAGGCTTACCATCTCGGGCCGGAAAATCGAAGAAGGTATTATTTGCCCATATTAGAGACCGTATTGCAAAGAAGGTGGATGGCTGGTCCGAAAAGAATCTGTCTGCAGCAGGTAAGGAAGTGCTTATAAAATCAGTGCTGCAGTCCACCCCGACATATGCCATGTCAGTGTTCAAGCTTCCGTCTATGTTTATTCGAGAACTGGAATCGATGATCAAAGTCTTCTGGTGGGGACATAAGCGACAAAAAGGAATCCATTGGTTATCATGGGGAGAGGTATGTCGGGGGAAATTGGAGGGTGGCCTAGGCGTTCGCGATTTGTGGTCGTTTAATATGGCATTATTAGCTAAGCAAGCTTGGAGGCTCATGACGCAAGCGGACAGCTTAGTTGCCCGGGTCTTAAAAGGTAAATACTATCCGCATGGGGACTTTCTAAAGTCCAAGCTCGGATTTCGGCCCTCCTTGACATGGCGAAGTATTTGGGGGGCGAAAAGTTTCGTTGAAATGGGGTCGAGATGGCGTATAGGAAACGGCGAGAGCGTGCGCATTTGGGAGGATCGGTGGGTTGCGAGGCCTCAAACCTTTATGCCGATCACCCCTCGCCCTCCCGAACCTACCATCACACGAGTGCAAGAGTTGATAAACCCAATCACAAGACAATGGGACCATGAGGTGATACAGGAAAACTTTTGGTAGGTGGACGTTGAGCTAATTCAAACTATCCTGTTGGGAGTCCACAACCGGGAGGATAGACTGATTTGGCACTACACGAAGGACGGGAACTTTTCGGTAAAAAGTGCTTATCACTTGATTTTATCTTCGAAGCGACGTGACTTTGGCGAGCCCAGCGAGATGGCATTGAACTTGTGGGGACGAATTTGGAAGGCACAAGTGCCACCCAAGGTCCGCTTACTAGCATGGCGCATCCTTCGGGGTATACTGCCCCACGCCTCAAACCTTAGGCGACGGCACTGCGGAGCTGAGTTGTGTTGCCCTTGGTGTGGTTCCTTACGCGAGGATAATTATCATGTTTTGAGGGGCTGTGATTTTCCCAGGCAGGTTTGGGCTCTATCTGGAATCCCGTGGCAGCGCATAGGAGGCCCCTCAACCAGTCCAGACAAGTGGTTTGAGGATACGCTGTGCCGATTGGACAAACACGAGGCGGCGCTGTTTATGGTGTTGGTATGGGCGATATGGTGGAATCGTAATCGTGCCATCCACGAGAACGCATCCCTATCTCCAGACGAGTTGGTTAGTTTCGCCCAGAATTTCCTTAATGCGTTCGTGGAAGCAAATTTGGCTATGAAACATACTGTGAGTGAGGGGATAAGAGATAAATGGCGTGTGCCATCACTGGGGTACGTGAAAATCAATTATGATGGAGCCATCTTCGCTGCAACAGGCGAGGCTGGGGTCGGGATGGTGGCTAGGAACGCGGAAGGGGTTGTTATCGGCTGGCGGACTAATCGGCGAGCCGGGGTCTCTGATCCTCTACTCGCAGAGACGTTGGCAGCTCTTGAAGCGATACAATGGGCTAATCGAATGGGCTGGGCGCAAGTGGTGCTGGAAGGGGATAACTTGGAGCTGATGAAGAGGCTTCGCTCACCGTTAGAGGATTCCTCATGGCTTGGCAATTTGTATTATGACATTAAGGAGAATTTTAGTGGTTGTACGTCTATTTTTATTACCCACATATGCCGCAACGGCAATACCGTGGCTCACTTACTTGCTAGGAACGCGGTGTCTTCTTTAGAAGGCTCGGCGAATATTCCTGCTTATGCTTCTGCTGCTGTAATCAACGATTTGCTGGAGTAATAATTTTACTCGCGTTTTTCCTTCGAAAAAAAATACAATGACAAGTAATAATGATATATTTAAGTTATTTTGAATTTGTTACTTTATCCATACAACACCTACTTTCTTTATGACCAAAAATTAAGTGGACTAAATTTTATCACAAGAAAAAATATGTGAGAAGACATAAAATTAATAATATAAGAATTGTCGTAACTAAATATGATCTTATAATGTGCACACATGAATGAAGGAAAACTATAGTATCATGTTTTATTAAAATATAATTAATCTTAAAAATATATATATAAATATGTTTTATTAAAAATATGCATATACAAAATATTTAATTAGCATATTTATTGACTTGACAATTAAAAGATATATTCAAAATATTATGAAATCGTAATCAAGAAAAAAACTATTAAAATAATTAAGAAATTAATATATTATCAAATACCTATCCTTAAGTATATGTATTACATAAATACATAGATTCCTTAATTTATGTATATCTCTACATATAAATACTAAAAGCAAGGAAAAGTTGCTACTAGGTCTTGTAAAAATTAAAAGCAATATAACTTTATTTGACCATGTTCAATATTCATTTGCAATAATATTATTTTGATAAATTAACTTTAGTAACATACACTTGCATGTCAAAGAAAAATCTACTATCAAAAAATATTTTTAAAGAACTAAAATAATTTTTTAATAATTATTAATATAATAACTTATAATAACATGGTAAACTTAACAACTTTATTAGCTTTTATTCATTTTTTTTGTCAAGGAGTTTTATTTATTGATAATATTCATTTAAAAGAACTAAAATATTTTTTAATGTACTTAAATAAACCCTTAATTCAATTTTTTTTTTTTAAAAAAAAGGTTGGACATAGCCGCCATGGGCAAAGTGCGTTTTATTTACTACTATAATAAAAAGGAAAAATTAGTTATAAGTGTTTTTTTTTGGTGGTGGTGGGGGTGGGGGGGGGGGGCGGAGGTGGGTAATCCCAATGTCAATTGTGAGAGTGTTTGGTGAAACTTATAACTCCTCAAAATATCTTATAAGCTGAAAATATCTTATAAGCTGTTTGAGAGTTTATAAATTGTTCAAAAGTATTTGGTAATTATTTTTAATAAAAGAGCTTATAAATTCAAAGAATAAGTTGTCAGGAATTTATGAATTCCAAAAAAAAGTAAGCTTTCCCTATTTATTTTTAAAATAGCTTATAAGCTGTCTAAGAGGGTGTTTGGCTGAACTTATTCTAAAGAGTTTATAAGCTTATAGAGCTTATAATTTTTTTTGAATCTGATAAGCTCCAATATTTTATTTTAAAAAAATGTTCATGAAGAGTTTGAATAAAACAAGATCTTGTATCTTATAAAATATTTTTGAAACTTATAAGTTATAATTTTGTTTGGTAAAAATAAAAGCTTCTAAGTTTTTTTAAATGTAATGATGACCAAAAAATTAAAGTAAAAATAATTTTATGTAAATAAATATTTTTTGAGATAGTAGAAATGTAATATTGAAAAAAAATAAAGGTATTTATTTTATTTTAGCTTTTACCATTACACATCTTATAAGTTGTTTTAAAAAAAAATTGGGGGAAATTACTTTTCATTTTTTTTCGTTTTTTTTTTTGAACTTAAAATTCCTCACTGTTTATTTTTACAATATATAAGCTTGTTTACTTCAAAAATTACAAAACACTTTTAAGGAGCTTATAAGCTCTTCAAAACATCTTATAAGCTTAGCCAAATATTTTTTTAGAGAGTATTTGACTAAACTTATTTTAAAGAGATTATAAGCCCACTAAACATTCTTTTAGAGAGTATTTGACTAAACTTATTTTAAAGAGTTTATAAGCTCGTAGAACCTACATCTTATTTTAAAAATAAATTTTTAAAGAGTTTAGATAAAATAAGACCATTTAGCTTATAAAATATATTTAGAGCTTATAAATTGTAATTTTATTTGGTAAAAATTAGAACTTATATATTTCTTTAAGTGTAATGACGATCGAAATAAATAAAGTAAAATTAATTTCATGTAAATAATTATGTTTTTAAGATATTAGCAATGTAATGTTGAAAAAAATAAATATATTTATCTTATTTTATATTTTAGCATTCGATAACTTATAAGCTATTTTTAAAAAAAAAGTTGGGGGGAATTTATAAATTTCTAACAGTTTATTTTTGGAGCTTATAAGCTCCTTAATAAAAAAAATTACAAAATATTTTTAAGAAGCTTATAAGCTCATAAACAACTTATAAGCTAAGCCAAACACTCTATTATACTAAAAAATAAAATGACATAAATATATATATATTTTTTTAATATTATATTTTTACTAGATCAAAAAATATTTATTTATGTAAAATTATTTTTTTCTTTATTTTTTGTTATCCTTAAAATTTTTTATAAATTTTCATTTTTACCAAATAGAATTATAAATTCTAAAAATATCTTATAAATTATAAAATCTTATTTTATTTGATATTAAAATTTATAAATTTCAAAAATATCTTATAAAGTCTGGGAACTATAAGCTTTTCGTAATAAATTTCCCACACACCCTCTATATCAAAAGACACATAAATCTGACCAAAAAAAAAAAAAATAGGAAGACACATAAGTCCCCCAATTCAAAGCAGAGTATCTCTTGCCCTATCATCTTCTTTTTCTCATTGCGATCACTTACATACATACACTGCCCATGGGTAAAATGGGATATTAATTGATTATTGTTTGATGTTTTTGCAGATTGACAATGTTTATCAAGACTCATCGTTACCAGGTAATTAAGTTGTTCTTCAGTTGTTATTCCATTTTTTAATTTTGTTTTTCTGTGGATGCAATTTGTTTAGTGATTACAGTGTGTGTGAAGTCTGGACAAGATACAGTTTATTTTTTTCCCCACTTTTTGATTCAATTTCTTGGATACAAGCAAACTTGGGAAGAAAAATTTGTGGGCAGTCACATTTATGATGGTAAATTATCTTATACTTGATTAATATTACTAAAGATTCATGTTACACGATTGTTTACACTTTCGATGAATCAAGATCAAACCCTCAAAGAAAATAAATTAAACCCTTGATGGAATTACAATAATTTGTAATGCAGCTACAGATAATCTCTATGTTACTTGGTACTGATTGATTTGTCTAGAAACTAGATATATGCTGTTAAGCAATTGGAAAATGTGTGTCTTTCATAGAGTTTTGCCTTGCATCCATCTCCTCAGCATTTCCAGTGATGCTTTTGGTTGATCCATTGGAACCATGTGACCAGCATTATACACCTTGAGGAAAGTCAGAGGTCCATGGCTTTTTTGTAACCCTACCTCCACTCCATCCACTGTAAATGGGACAGACGAAGCTGACAAATATTCTTTCTGACTTGACCATTCCATGTTATCCACCCATCTCAAGTTCCCTAATTGTGTAAATATAAAACCAAGGATAGAGTCAGAAACTTTTATTTGCAGGGCAAGATTAAACATAAAATGTGCTATTATCATGTAGGGGGCAAAATTTTGAAATTTTAATAAAGATCCATTTAGAATATAGTTCTATGTACAGTTGATGGGATGACTGCCCTTAGCAGCGCCTAGTTCTGTACCCCATTCTATTTGATGAGATATAGTCCTATGTGCGCGCGCGTGTGTGTGTGGGTGTGTGTGTGTGTGTGTGTGTGAGAGAGAGAGAGAGAGAGAGAGAGAGAGAGAGAGAGAGAAGTTGATTAAATGGAAAGTGATGTGAGAGGATACCTAGCCAGTTGCAGATAAGATCATATTCACCAGCGTAGACTAATAACTTGATTCCTTCTTGTAATAGTTCAGGAATACCAACTGCGAAATTCTTCACCCAGTCCCCTGTCATTGCTTCATAAACCACACTACTGCATGAAACGAATTCTATGTGCCCAACACCCAAAGCCCTTTTAACTGTTATCTTGTTGAGGAACTGCTCTGCATTTGAGAAGTCATAGCACAGTGAACCCTTGCATTTTTTCCGAATATCATAGTACTGCAACAAAAAATATTAGATAGTTGATTATACTTGCAAATATTGTTGAGGTTGAAAAATGAATTTAGCTGTAAAATTACTTCCTTACATTTACACCATCAGAGGCTGAAACAATACTACTGAAAATGTAGTTGCAAACTCTGAAGGCCAATATGCAAGCTGATGAACGGTTAGCTCCTGCCATTAACGTATCGTTAGACAAAAAAATAATAATAAATTAAATTAAATCAACATCAGCTGTATTTAAGAATTACCACAAGATTTTATTTCCTGTTGACAAGAGGCAACTGATTGGTTCAGATAATTATACTGAGACCTGCTGATTAGCTTCATATCTAAAGCGTAATCAGGATATGCTTCGTACTGGATCTCCGGATTAGTCATCCCATTTCCAATTGCTAATCCCTGGATTATGAATGATATGTATACAAAATCAGTGTCTTGGTCACAACTATAAGATTACGTATGAAGATAAAAAGAATAACATACTTTGAGGTTTATGTGAAACCCTTCTCTATTTTTGTTTCTCTGGTGAATCTGAGCAGCAAAAGCCGGAATATAGTGCCCGGCATATGATTCTCCAGTGATGTAAAAGTCGTTCTTTGCATACTGAGGATGCTTTTTGAAAATGCCTGACATGTTTGTGAAAGTGTTGGTTTAAGGAGTAATAATTGCAATAAAGATGAAGTCTTGATCATTGATATTATATTTTTTTAATAAAGCAGACCTGCAGGAAGTCATAGAAATCAACACCGGCTTCCTGTGAGTTGGTGCGTATGTCTTTCTCATCGGAAGAGTAACTGAAACCCGTTCCTGTTGGCTGGTCTACGTATATGAGGTTCGTCTCCTGTCATATGATGTTTACAATTAATTCTTGTTGGGAGTATAAATATTTGATATTATCCTCTCTGCTAGTTTAAGTTTATAGATGAAGTGGTCAATCAATATGATATCAGTCATACGGCGAGAAGTGCTGTCAAAAACTGAAGTCGTGATAAACAGGTCCATAGCGTGCACTAATCGAGGAGCTGGGAGGAAACTAGGATTACCTTATCCCAACCGAAATCATTCCATACGAGCGATAAGTTGTCTGTTA
>CM047886.1:3049911-3118043 GCA_026212405.1 Petrea volubilis | reverse complement strand
ATTTGTTGTCGTTTTAGTTGAAATAATGACGAGTTTTTAGGTACTGTATTAAATAAACTCATTTAAAACATTTGTCTAAAACAAATATAAATCTTATGTTACACATAACTTCATGAAATCTAAGGATAAACAAAATCATGTAGCTTATAAGATGCAATAATTAAAAAGCAATTTGTATGGTCGAACTAAAGAATTTGCTATTATTTTAAAAATAAGTTGGGATCATTTATTGTTTTTGCGGAAATTATAAGTACCTAATATTGTATTCTAAAGCTTAAAAACTTTTATATTATTATTATTATTGTGAAACATTTTGTACACTTTATTATTAGATCCAAATATTTTAACAAATTTCGTAAAAGAGTTCATAAAATCAGCAAAAATGAGGTCATTCAACAAAATTATGTCGTAAGTACCATTTTTCTTTTACCTTATTAAAAAAGTCCTAATTTTCTTTTCTTTTTATGCCATACATTTTCTAGCGCGGAGTTTATGATGGATATCATTAAAGAACAATCATGATTAAATTTTCTAGAATAATGATGCGTAATAATTTGGATGATTAACGAAGCTGATTAACGGGATTGTCTTGGGTCATTTTTTTGGTCAAAAAATAACTTTGGAGAAAAGTACGAATCCTATTTAATTTGTATCACAAAATTTATGTATTATTATATATATTATTTATTTATATATTATTATATTATATGAAAGTACGAATAACTGAAGACGAGTTACGTTTCTTCCTTTTTAATGATGACTAAAATAACCTTATACAGTTATACAACAATAATAAATAATATTTATTAAAGGTTTTTTGATAATTTTAAAAATAAGTATTACATTTTTAATGGAACAGTAAACGAATCAATTACCAAAATTATGAATAAAAGGATGAAATTCTAATTGAAGTCTACAATATTCAAGTTACGCCCAAAAAAGAACCAAAAAAATATATATTAATATTAATTAATTAATTAATTAATTACACTACTAGAAAAACTGTAATTTGCAACGAAAATTTGCGACCAAAAAAATCGGTTGCAAATTGCGACCGCCTTTGCGACGGATTTAGTGAAAATGACCAAAATTTGGACCAAAATTTTGCGACCGATTAAATCAGTGGCAGAAACAGTCCATTCGGTCGCAAATTTCGAGCCATGCGAAAAATTTTTTTGTTCTGACTTCGCGACAGACTTAATTCGTCGCAAAAGTGGTAAGCGAGATTTGCGACCGACGTTATCAGTTACAAAAGTCATCGTCGTTTCTGCGACCAACTTTGCGACCGAATTTTTCAGTCGCAAAGTTCTTTGGTATTGTTGATCATTTTGCGACCGATTTGTTCGTCGCAAAAGTTTCATTTTAATTTTTTAAAAAAATTTTGGCCACCAATCAATTTACGTCCCACTTCAATGGTGTTGTTTTTTTCTTGAAAAATTTGTTTTTTGATTTGTATTACTAATGTTATAAATTTAAAAGTATCAATCATTCTATTAATATTAAATAATGTATGAAAGATATGTATATATATATATATATATATATTCTAATAATTAGTATTAGTTATTTGTGCATATTCGATGTGTGTACAAAGTAAAATATATATTATTTAATTATGTATTTATATTTTAATAAATTACATCATAAATTTTTTGAATTTTATATATGAGTACTTTTTACTATATATAATTTTATTACAAGTGAAAAGTAAAGTAATTTATTTAAAATCAAACTAAAGTATATGATTAGTAGAAAAATAATTGAATATGAGAACTAAAAAAATATTAAATAGTGTGATATTAGATAAAGCAAGAGAATATATTGAGAATGTAAAATGACAAAAAAAAAAAAAAAAAAGAAACAACGTCGAATTGGAATAGAGAAAAAAATAGGAGAGAGAGATAATATAAAAAAAAAAAAGACAACATTGTATTGACAGACCAAGGCAGTTATTCGATAGTATACTTAGTAAATCTAGTACATAGTTAAATTTATTAATAAAATCCGTACTTTGTAGATTACATACTTTGAGATGCCTATTGATATTAATGTAAGTTTGATTATATATATGTATAGTGCTCATTTACACATATGTTTTAAAAACAAATATTTGATTTATTTATTTAATGAAAAAATCACTAATTTGATTAGCTATTTGAAGAACGAATAACTAATTTCAATAAAATAAATTCAAATATTTGACTTGCATATTTAAATTGATTGAGTGTTATTATTCATTTTATTCAATAGAGAAATAAAATTAGTATTTGAAATTATTTAAATAAAAATTTTAAGGTATTAATTTTGATAAAGTCAAAGGTAAATATTTTTAATTTAAAAAAAATTGGATAATAAATTTGAAAAATTAATAAATTACAAAACTCGTACAATTAATAAAATTTATTTAAATAATTTACATTTAAAATATAAAATGATATATGTTAAGTATAAAACAAACAACCATATAAACAAGAAGCTCAAGTGGTGCAATGGTTACATACTTCTTCTTACAACCCTAATGTCAAGGGTTCTACTCTTGTTGGATGCAAAAACAAAGATTTATTTCAGATGGCCCGGCTGGGCTTGGGCCGGGTGGGGCGGGCCGATGGGTCGGTTAGGTTTGTGACCACCACAATCTTGGTAAGGGACGAAATTTGCAACCGACACGGTCGGTCGCAAATAGTGAAAAAACAGACCAATTTTGCGACCAATCTAGTTAGTTTCAAACATCGTCACCTACGCTCCACGTCAGCATCTTTTGCGACTTGTCCATTTCGGTCGCAAAATCGGTTGCAAAGATACTCGGTCGCAAACTTGGTATCAAATTTTGCGACTAGGGTTTTTGCCACCAACTCAAGTCGGTCACAAATAAGGTGGCAAAAGCATTTTGCGACCGATTTTCAGGAAAAATCGGTCGCAAATTCTGTCGCAAGTCGTCATTTTTCTAGTAGTGTTAATTATAATTAATAAAAATGCGAATAACTTAGGATGATTTACATTTCTTCCTTTTTTTGTGATGACTAAAACAACCTTATACAATAATAACAAATGATATTATTAAAGGTCTTCTGGTAATTTAAAAAGTGAACATTAAATTTAAATGGGACACTAAACAAATCAAATACCAAAATTATGGGTAAAGAGATGAAATTCTAATTGGACTTTATAATATTTAAGTGAAACTAGCCGAAAAAAAGAAAAAAAAACAGAAAAGGAAGGAGGAGGAGGATGAGGATGAGGAGGAGAAGCAGCTAGCAATGATCATTGCTCTCTTCAATCCGCTGCATAAAAATAATTCATTAAACAAATTATTTGTAATGTACTAACTTCATTTTAAAATAATCATCTAACTTTATTAAAATGAACGATCATTTCATTTATTTTTTTTAAAAAAAATTATTAGTAGTTGGAGTGATTTAAAATGTATTATATCTGTTTATTTAATTATTTCAAGTCATAGTAGACAATAAAAGTAGAGAATTGAACTCTTAGGTAGTCATCGGAAAATGCTTTAATAGCTTTCTTCTTCGGAACATGTTGGGCATGGTAGTGGATTGGGTGTAGGCATTACTCTACGTATAAGGCAATGGAGAGGAAGCGGTGGAGAAGGAAGTGGAGGTGGAAGTGGTGGTAGTGTAGGTTTTGATCAAGATAACTGCTAATAACATGGTAGGTGGATTTAGTGGTAATGGCAAAGGAGACAAGTGTAGTCGTAGTGAAAATGGGGCAAATGTGGTGGTGCAGATATAGTGATGAAAACAATAAAAGATCCAGCTAGAAACATAAACATGATAAAGGAATTAAATATGATGACAGTAATGTGATTAAAATAGGCTTTGTCTTTTTGTCATGAAAGTGGCAATTGTTCTAGGATGTAGAATATGGTATGGAGAACTAGAATTCTAGACCTCCTAAATATTGAATGTTATTATGTTGATGTGGGTTAGAATTGATAGGGTTGAGATCGAGAACAGTGAGGATTTGGGCAAAGTAGTTTGAGCATAAGGGAAAGACTTTAACCTGTTAAAATAGTGAACACACTTGACCTAGCTGGATTAGCCTCCAATTAAAGCTCTTTATTGTTTAAGTTAGTATCAAATAAGTTAATTTAAGGATAGTATGTGGAGCTTCAAGAATATTAAATGTGTTTACCAAATATAATAAATGTTAGGTACATAAAGGTCTTGTAAGTAGGGGTGGGCGTTTCGGGTCGGGTATCGGGTACCCGTCCCGACCCGATCGGGATTTTCCCGATCGGGGGCATCCCGATCGGGCTGCACAGTTTCGGGACGGGTACCCGACCCCGAGCAGCAATTTCGGGACGGGATTCGGGTATGGGATTTCTACCCGAAATCCCGATCGGGTACCCGATCGTAAAAAAAAAAAAATCAAAAATTAAATGTTTTTTTCCCCCCTCTCAATCTCTGAGTCTCTTCTCTCTTGCTCTCTCTCGTCTTTCTCTCACGTGGTCTTTGAGTCTCTCACTTTCTCTTCTTTCTTTGATTTTCTCTGTCTCCCACTCAGCTCTCATCTCTCACTCTCTATTTTCTCTCGTCACTGCAGCCATGAGCAAGAGCAGTAGCAGTGAGCAGAAGGAACAGCAGCAACGAGCAACAACAACAGAAACAGCAGCAACGAGCAACAAGGAGCAGCAGCAGCAACGAGCAACAAGGAGCAGCAACGAGCAACAAGGAGCAGCAGCAGCAGCAAGGAACAGCAGTGAAGCAGCAGCTGTGGAATTTTTTTTTTTAAAAAAATAACACATGGTCGGGTACCCGATCCCGTGAGGACCGGGTACCCGAAATTTTCGGGTACCCAAAGTCGGGTACCCGACATTTTCGGGACGGGATCGGGTAGCAAAAAATGCTACCCGAAATTTCGGGTACCCGGCCCGAAATTCCCGAATCCCGAAATCCCGTCCCGACGCCCACCCCTACTTGTAAGAGAAGTACACGATTTAGGGTGTAATTATGATTCTATATAAACTAAGCAAGAGATAGGGCAACTACGTTAGTAGTCAATTGTGTAACCACATGAGTTAAAGTAAGATGTGTTACATATTATACCCCCGGTGTGGGTATCATTAAGGTCAACCTAGGGCTTATGGTGCTCTGAAGTGGTGAGAATAAAGGGGACACATGAGAGGCATGGGTTAAATCATTTCATGCCATATAAAATGTGATGTATTCAATAATATTTAATTTGACTATTAAATAAAAGAGTTACAAATACAGTGACAAGTAATAATGATATAGTTAAGTTATTTTGAATTTGTTACTTTATCCATACAACACCTACTGACCAAAAATTAAGTGGACTAAATTTTATCACAAGAAAAAAATATGTGAGAAGACATAAAATTAATCATATAAGAATTGTCGTAACTAAATATGATCTTATAATGTGCACACATGAATGAAGGAAAACTATAGTATCGTGTTTTATTAAAATATAATTAATCTTAAAAATATATATAAAAATATGTTTTATTAAAAACATGCATATACAAAATATTTAATTAGCATATTTATTGACTTGACAATTAAAAGATATATTCAAAATATTATGAAATCGTAATCAAGAAAAAAACTATTAAAATAATTAAGAAATTAATATATTATCAAATACCTATCCTTAAGTATATGTATTACATAAATACATAGATTCCTTAATGTATGTATATCTCTACATATAAATACTAAAAGCAAGGAAAAGTTGCTACTAGGTCTTGTAAAAATTAAAAGCAATATAACTTTATTTGACCATGTTCAATATTCATTTGCAATAATATTATTTTGATAAATTAACTTTAGTAACATACACTTGCATGTCAAAGAAAAATATACTATCAAAAAATATTTTTAAAGAACTAAAATAATTTTTTAATAATTATTAATATAATAGCTTATAATAACATGGTAAACTTAACAACTTTATTAGGTTTTATTCATTTTTTTTGTCAAGGAGTTTTATTTATTGATAATATTCATTTAAAAGAACTAAAATATTTTTTAATGTACTTAAATAAACCCTTAATTCAAATTTTTTTTTTAAAAAAAAGGTTGGACATAGCCGCCATGGGCAAAGTGCGTTTTGTTTACTACTATAATAAAAAGGAAAAATTAGTTATAAGTGTTTTTTTTTGGTGGTGGTGGGGGTGGGGGGGGGGGGTGGGTAATCCCAATGTCAATTGTGAGAGTGTTTGGTGAAACTTATAACTCCTCAAAATATCTTATAAGCTGTTTGAGAGTTTATAAATTGTTCAAAAGTATTTGGTAATTATTTTTAATAAAAGAGCTTATAAATTCAAAGAATAAGTTGTCAGGAATTTATGAATTCCAAAAAAAAGTAAGCTTTCCCTATTTATTTTTGAAATAGCTTATAAGCTGTCTAAGAGGGTGTTTGGCTGAACTTATTCTAAAGAGTTTATAAGCTTATAGAGCTTATAATTTTTTTTTGAATCTGATAAGCTCCAATATTTTATTTTAAAAAAATGTTCATGAAGAGTTTGGATAAAACAAGATCTTGTATCTTATAAAATATTTTTGAAACTTATAAGTTATAATTTTGTTTGGTAAAAATAAAAGCTTCTAAGTTTTTTTAAATGTAATGATGACCAAAAAATTAAAGTAAAAATAATTTTATGTAAATAAATATTTTTTGAGATAATAGAAATGTAATATTGAAAAAAAATAAAGGTATTTATTTTATTTTAGCTTTTACCATTACACATCTTATAAGTTGTTTTAAAAAAAAATTGGGGGAAATTACTTTTCATTTTTTTTTCATTTTTTTTTTTTGAACTTAAAACTCCTCACTGTTTATTTTTACAATATATAAGCTTGTTTACTTCAAAAATTACAAAACACTTTTAAGAAGCTTATAAGCTCTTCAAAACATCTTATAAGCTTAGCCAAATATTTTTTTAGAGAGTGTTTGACTAAACTTATTTTAAAGAGATTATAAACCCACTAAACATTCTTTTAGAGAGTATTTGACTAAACTTATTTTAAAGAGTTTATAAGCTCGTAGAACCTACATCTTATTTTAAAAATAAATTTTTAAAGAGTTTAGATAAAATAAGACCATGTAGCTTATAAAATATATTTAGAGCTTATAAATTGTAATTTTATTTGGTAAAAATTAGAACTTATATATTTCTTTAAGTGTAATGACGATCGAAATAAATAAAGTAAAATTAATTTCATGTAAATAATTATGTTTTTAAGATAGCAGCAATGTAATGTTGAAAAAAATAAATATATTTATCTTATTTTATATTTTAGCATTGGACAACTTATAAGCTATTTTTAAAAAAAAAGTTGGGGGGAATTTATAAATTTCTAACAGTTTATTTTTGCAACTTATAAGCTCCTTAATAAAAAAAATTACAAAATATTTTTAAGAAGCTTATAAGCTCATAAACAACTTATAAGCTAAGCCAAACACTCTATTATACTAAAAAATAAAATGACATAAAATATATATATTTTTTTAATATTATATTTTTACTAGATCAAAAAATATTTATTTATGTAAAATTATTTTTTCTTTATTTTTTGTTATCCTTAAAATTTTTTATAAATTTTCATTTTTACCAAATAGAATTATAAATTTTAAAAATATCTTATAAATTATAAAATCTTATTTTATTTAAATACTTTAATAATTTATTTTTAAATTAAGATATTAAAATTTATAAATTTCAAAAATATCTTATAAAGTCTGGGAACTATAAGCTTTTCGTAATAAATTACCCACACACCCTCTATATCAAAAGACACATAAATCTGACCAAAAAAAAAAAAAATTAGGAAGACACATAAGTCCCCCAATTCAAAGCAGAGTATCTCTTACCCTATCATCTTCTTTTTCTCATTGCGATCACTTACTTACATACACTGCCCATGGGTAAAATGGGATATTAATTGATTATTGTTTGATGTTTTTGCAGATTGACAATGTTTATCAAGACTCATCGTTGCCAGGTAATTAAGTTGTTCTTCAGTTGTTATTCGATTTTTTAATTTTGTTTTTCTGTGGATGCAATTTGTTTAGTGATTACAGTGTGTGTGAAGTCTGGACAAGATACAGTTTATTTTTTTCCCCACTTTTTGATTCAATTTCTTGGATACAAGCAAACTTGGGAAGAAAAATTTGTGGGCAGTCACATTTATGATGGTAAATTATCTTATACTTGATTAATATTACTAAAGATTCATATTACACGATTGTTTACACTTTCGATGAATCAAGATCAAACCCTCAAAGAAAATAAATTAAACCCTTAATGGAATTACAATAATTTGTAATGCAGCTACGGATAATCTCTATGTTACTTGGTACTGATTGATTTGTCTAGAAACTAGATATATGCTGTTAAGCAATTGGAAAATGTGTGTCTTTCATAGAGTTTTGCCTTGCATCCATCTCCTCAGCATTTCCAGTGATGCTTTTGGTTGATCCATTGGAACCATGTGACCAGCATTATACACCTTGAGGAAAGTCAGAGGTCCATGGCTTTTTTGTAACCCTACCTCCACTCCATCCACTGTAAATGGGACAGACGAAGCTGACAAATATTCTTTCTGACTTGACCATTCCATGTTATCCACCCATCTCAAGTTCCCTAATTGTGTAAATATAAAACCAAGGATAGAGTCAGAAACTTTTATTTGCAGGGCAAGATTAAACATAAAATGTGCTATTATCATGTAGGGGGCAAAATTTTGAAATTTTAATAAAGATCCATTTAGAATATAGTTCTATGTACAGTTGATGGGATGACTGCCCTTAGCAGCGCCTAGTTCTGTCCCCCATTCTATTTGATGAGATATAGTCCTATGTGCGCGCGCGCGCGTGTGTGTGGGTGTGTGTGTGTGAGAGAGAGAGAGAGAGAGAGAGAGAGAGAGAGAGAGAGAAGTTGATTAAATGGAAAGTGATGTGAGAGGATACCTAGCCAGTTGCAGATAAGATCATATTCACCAGCGTAGACTAATAACTTGATTCCTTCTTGTAATAGTTCAGGAATACCAACTGCGAAATTCTTCACCCAGTCCCCTGTCATTGCTTCATAAACCACACTACTGCATGAAACGAATTCAATGTGCCCAACACCCAAAGCCCTTTTAACTGATATCTTGTTGAGGAACTGCTCTGCATTTGAGAAGTCATAGCACAGTGAACCCTTGCATTTTTTCCGAATATCATAGTACTGCAACAAAAAATATTAGATAGTTGATTATACTTGCAAATATTGTTGAGGTTGAAAAATGAATTTAGCTGTAAAATTACTTCCTTACATTTACACCATCAGAGGCTGAAACAATACTACTGAAAATGTAGTTGCAAACTCTGAAGGCCAATATGCAAGCTGATGAACGGTTAGCTCCTGCCATTAACGTATCGTTAGACAAAAAAATAATAATAAATTAAATTAAATCAACATCAGCTGTATTTAAGAATTACCACAAGATTTTATTTCCTGTTGACAAGAGGCAACTGATTGGTTCAGATAATTATACTGAGACCTGCTGATTAGCTTCATATCTAAAGCGTAATCAGGATATGCTTCGTACTGGATCTCCGGATTAGTCATCCCATTTCCAATTGCTAATCCCTGGATTATGAATGATATGTATACAAAATCAGTGTCTTGGTCACAACTATAAGATTACGTATGAAGATAAAAAGAATAACATACTTTGAGGTTTATGTGAAACCCTTCTCTATTTTTGTTTCTCTGGTGAATCTGAGCAGCAAAAGCCGGAATATAGTGCCCGGCATATGATTCTCCAGTGATGTAAAAGTCGTTCTTTGCATACTGAGGATGCTTTTTGAAAAATGCCTGACATGTTTGTGAAAGTGTTGGTTTAAGGAGTAATAATTGCAATAAAGATGAAGTCTTGATCATTGATATTATATTTTTTAATAAAGCAGACCTGCAGGAAGTCATAGAAATCAACACCGGCTTCCCGTGAGTTGGTGCGTATGTCTTTCTCATCGGAAGAGTAACTGAAACCCGTTCCTGTTGGCTGGTCTACGTATATGAGGTTCGTCTCCTGTCATATGATGTTTACAATTAATTCTTGTTGGGAGTATAAATATTTGATATTATCCTCTCTGCTAGTTTAAGTTTATAGATGAAGTGGTCAATCAATATGATATCAGTCATACGGCGAGAAGTGCTGTCAAAAACTGAAGTCGTGATAAGCAGGTCCATAGCGTGCACTAATCGAGGAGCTGGGAGGAAACTAGGATTACCTTATCCCAACCGAAATCATTCCATACGAGTGATAAGTTGTCTGTTAATTGAAAAGGGCCATTTTCGTAAAACAAAGCCAACGAGCCACTGCATCCTGGTCCTCCGGTTAACCATACAACAACAGGGGCATTTGCATCCTTGTTTCTCGATTCGAAGAAAAAGTAGAACATCCTGCAACCATTTATTCACTTGAGCAGTTCTTGAAATTAATTCTTAAAATATCAATGGACTCACAAATTTTGGCTGCTTTTTTTTCCTAAAAGGGAAGTAAAGTAGTCCAGTACATATTCCTGAGAAGGATAGATCTAGAAGTTTTTATAAAATTTTTATTATTTTGGGGAACAAAAAATTGAACTTTAATAAAAATACATATATATATATATAAAATATACATATAAATTAATTTTTACGGGGACAACTGCCCATACGAGCACGTAGCTCTGTCTCGGACTATTCAGGCATACCTGGCTCCTTTGGTGTGTGGAAGTCTATAATAGCCAGCATGGTGACCCAAATCTTGAACAGCAGATCCACTGGAATAGCTATTTCCCAGATCACTGAGATATGGGAATCGAAAATGCTTTTCGACTATTTTTGTGTCTGTGATTGCAGACTCATCTTCTTCTACAATGTTAACATCATTTCTAGGAAACAAGTTCAGCTCTCTGATGAGCTTTTCTGCTTGTTTCTTAGGGGACCGTAATGTTGAAGCGGGCAAATATCGATTCTGGATACTAGCTTCTGCAGCTAACAAAGTGGAAAAAATTGATAAAAGGGAGACGAGAGGAAGAACAAATTGAGAAAATGTTTTCATCTTCACTGTACTGTTGGTTTCTTGGTATGTCACTATCCCTTGAATTTATAGTGATTGGAAGGTATAACAGAAATGAATGCTGACAGTCTCTTATTTTCATTTAATTCCATTCTATTTAGTCTTTTTTTTTTAAATAAATTGAATTTGTAGATGTTTTGAAATGAAAACCTGTATTTAGTATCCCAAATTGTTGAATTTGTCAATTTTCATTGGACCAGTATGACACCCACTTTCTTGCGTTATATCACTGTTTATGTGTGAACTATCTGACTTGATTACAGCACAGGCCCACTCATCAATCTCTTCATTGCAAAACAGCTATAAAGGGTTGGTTATTTATTCACGATTTAATTTCAACCTTAAGCTGATTCTATAATAATGCCTGAATTGAATGCATTTATGTCTTTGGCCAATTATATGAATTATCAAATCTCTAATCATTAGGCCGAAAAAAGGAGAGAGCTTTTAGGATATGTTTGGAACAAGAATTTTGTTGAGGAAAAGTAGGAGGAAAATGAAAATGATCAAAAATGAATTCCTATTTTCCTTACCAAAATTCAAGAACCAAAAAGAGGGTTAAACTTTTCAAAATGGAATATACAGTCTCATAATTACTTGTTTCTCCCAGGGACTACTAATGATTGTTCATATCAAGTTGGTAGATAGCATATTGCTGAGCCAAGTTTTTGCTGCAGGTTTCTTGAATACTAGTGAAAATCTATTGATAGCTCGTTCAGTTGAAGAATTTATTGTTAACACAAGTTCCTTTATTGTCGTTGAATTATCATGTAGTTAAATAATTTTTTATCAAACAAATTAAGTATGAATTGAATTACAATTACCGGGTGCATGTGTGGAGTCCAACACTCGGTGCATGAATGGATTTCCGAGTTAGTTACGCTTGGACCCCCTACAACATTGTCAAATCACCAAGACCCCCTCTATAACTTTCATAATTACATCAACACCCCATTGTTGAACAAATATTACATTTTGCTAGGATTTTGTGAACTTTTGGAGAAAAAGATCATCTTAATGTCCAAAACCTCAGTCTGAAAGAATTCTGAATAGATGAAGTATAATTTTCGAGGAATTTTAAATAAAAGAAAATTAAGGGTTTCTTTCTTCGGCTTTGAAAAGGGATAAGTTTATTTCGTTTTCCTTTTCTTTTTGTTTCTCCCAATGAATTCGGGGGCAAATATGTCCTTACAAAAAATAACTTTTTTAAAAATATTTTTAATTTGGAGACAGTTTAGGCTTTTCGTATTTTCCTATCTACATCATCCAACAACTGCGAACTCAAAGGGGGTGTTGGTGTAATTATGATATAATATCATTTTAGCTGTCTGCATAATTTCACACTTACTTTCTGTCCTCAGACGTGATTTTGTAGGTAACTTTCATATTAAATATTGGGATTTTGCAAGGAAATTTTGTAGATAATTACCATGTTAACATTAACATCAGAAGTATCATTGTTTGCACAAATACCAACACATAAATGAACAAGGAACCACCTTCATCACAAGTAAATAATAAAAAATCTGCAAAGCACTGTCATTTTTTTAACAAAATAAATACAGAGAAACCAAAAGACGCGCAGAAAGATACTTGTAGTATTAGAAAAACAAAAGAGAAACGTGCATTTGATCTGTTGATGTTTGTATCATTGTATAGATTACATTGGACCAAGATGACCATCTTCTCGTGTCAATGGTGTTTTGCCCTGCATCCATCTCGTAAGCATCTCTAGTGATGCTTTTGGCTGATCCATTGGGACCATGTGACCTGCATCATGCACCTTCAGGAAGGTAAGAGGTCCGTAGCCCTTCTGTAATCCAGCCTCAACGCCGTCTACTGTGAAAGGTGTGGTCGGAGCAGCTACAAATTTCTTCTGCCCAGACCATTCCATAGCATGAACCCATCTCGAATTCCCTATCAATAACAAAATGCACACCATTTGATCCGTTTTCATGCTAGGAGTAAAAAATGTGATCTCTATTGTGAATGAAAGAATCTTACCGAGCCAATTGCAAATGAGATCATACTCTCCAGCATATGCGAGTAACTTGATTCCGTCCTCAAGAAGTGTAGGAATTCCGATTTCAAGATTTCTCATCCAATCCGCGATCAAAGCATCGTACACTGTCGAACTACAAGAGACAAAATTTACGTCCCCAACGCCGAGAGCGTCTCTAACTGATTTTAGGTTCAGAAAATCCTCCATGTTGGAGAAGTCGTAGCACATCGCTCCTTCACACTTCTTTCTTATATCATAGTACTGAATATTTGTAAGACAAACAAAATGCATTATCATATGGTTAGAAAAATGTTTCTATGTTAGTTGTGGTTCAAGGCATGTCTTTAGTGTATTTGGTGTTTTCGTACATTTTTATCACCGGAAAGGTCGACTATGTGGTCAAAGATTTTGTTGCAGACCATGTACGCCGCCACACAGGAAGAAGAATCACCATCAACACCTAAAGAAGATGAGTGAAGATTATGTATAAATTATCGGAGATATCAGAAAAAAAGACTACTAATTAAGTACTCAGCACCATGTTAATTACCACAAAGCTTAATCGCTTGTTCGCAGTCTGAAACTAACTTGCTCATGTTGTTGTAATCAGACTGTTGAATGAGTTTCATGTCCAAAGCGTAATCTGTGTACGCTTTGTACTGTATTTCGGGGTTTGTGAGTCCATTTCCAATAGCAAATCCCTGAGAAAATGAAACATAAATTACACGATTTTTAATTAATCTTGAAATTAAGCCGCGATTAATTCAGTAAGATACCTTGAGGTTTATATGAAGCCCTTCTTTGTTTTTGTTCCCTTGATGAACCCGAGCGGCAAAAGCAGGAATAAAGTGCCCAGCATACGATTCTCCCGTAATGTAAAATTCGTTATTTAGATACTGAGGATGCTCCTTGAAAAAGGCCTAAACATCACAGAATATAGGACGTAAACAATCGTATTTTTCGTGTAACAAAAATAAATGCAAGAGAAACGAAATGAACCTGCAAGAAGTCGTATAGATCATTGCTAACACCCGCTTCATTGTACCTAATATCATCATCATCAGAAGTGTAGCTAAAACCTGTTCCGGTTGGCTGGTCTACGTATATAAGATTTGATACCTGCATTGCAAGATTCATAATTAGATAGGGAGAATTACATCTACACCCCCGTAAGTAAGGTGTAATTACAACTTGAACCCCTCTCGTATCATTTTTTACCATTACACCCCCTTAACTTAGTCTCCATTGACAACTTCCCCCTTGCGTTAGGTCCCGTTTAAACCCCCATAAATATTTTTTAACATTATATAAAGTGAAAATGTGAGTACCTTATCCCATCCGAAATCGTTCCATGCTAAGGACAGGTTGCTTGTTATGTGAAAAGGGCCATTTTCATAAAACAAGGCCAATTCACTGCTGCACCCTGGTCCTCCAGTTAGCCATATAACAACAGGATCATCCTTCTTGTTGTTCCTCGATTCGAAGAAAAAATAGAACATTCTGTGAAAAGGGAATCTCAATGATCTTACCGAAAAGGTCTTTAATTCATACGACAATTGGCTTAAATACTAAGAAACAGGACAAAAATGTTAAGAGTATGAATCTGAGAAAATTCACAGCATGCTTGCTTATCCGTGAACAATCTGCCCTAGGAAAAACTTGGACACACATTAATACGCACAACACACACACACACACATGCATGTATAGTAATAGGTATTCACACTTCAGTTGACATAATTGGCTCAATGCCAAGATTCAACATGACAAAAATTTGGCTTGTGGCATTTATTACAGTATAAAATTAAAATTTCAAACAGAGAGGGCGCTTATTCATAAGAATCACTAAAGACACCATATGAGTTATACCCAGTTCGTCATTTCAATCAGAAACATATATACAACGGATATACATGTAATGCACAACTACACACACGCGCACACATGTATAGATATATATTCAGTAGTTCATACCTTGCATCCTTGGTGTGTGGCAGTTTATAATAACCTGCATGGTGTCCCAATTCTTCAACAGAAGCCCCTGAATCGCCTATAAAAGGGAATTTTAACTGCTTTTCGACGATTCTTGATGATCCCAAATCATACTCTGGACCAGTATGGTGGTTCACTTCATGCTTCGGAAACAAGTTGAGGGCCCTGATCATCTTCTCAGCCCGTGTTATTGGGAATTCAAAATTCAAGGAAGAAGAAGAAATTCTATCGCCGTTGATCTCTGCTAACGATGAAAGAGTTGCAGAGATGAGGAAAACGAAGAGAAATGAATGAGAGAAACAGGGG
Source organism: Petrea volubilis (assembly GCA_026212405.1). Taxonomy (NCBI): domain Eukaryota; kingdom Viridiplantae; phylum Streptophyta; class Magnoliopsida; order Lamiales; family Verbenaceae; genus Petrea; species Petrea volubilis. The sequence goes on along the minus strand of CM047886.1, from coordinate 3,102,647 downwards.
ATTGAGGCCATTTTAGAGTTGATGTTTTTGAGAAAGATTTTCTGTAGCGGTTATATATATATGTGCAGCGCTTTTCGTTGATGGAGTGAGAAATGTGCATTGTATGCGTGTACTCTGTGTGTGTGTGAGAGAGAGAGAGAGAGCGGGACTGGGGGGAAGAAAGTGGGAGAAACTGGTGAGCTTTAACGGTCTATTCTATTGTATTCTTTTTTTGCCCTTTTTATAATATAATAGTTAATACTATTATTTATTGGCCTTTTCGATTTTTTTGACTCACACGTCGAACCAATTGGACCAAAACGCAAAGAGGAATAAAGCTAAAGGATTTGTTAATGCCGACGTTTTGCATTATATGAAAAGGATAAATAATGCTGTAACAACTTTGCAGCTGGTGTTCATAAAATCAACCTTTTACAAATATTTGAACTTTTCCATATTTTCTTCTTTCTTTTTATTTATTTATTTATTTATTTTGATGAATTGAATGGGAAACTATGGGTGTAAGTTCAATGGGAATGTAATAATTTTAATTAAATGATAAGAGAGAGAGAGAGAGAGAGATTAAATTTAAATCAACTTATGCTATTCCGATCCACTGTTGACTAATTCGGATCGAATACTGCATACACCATTCAACTATTCAATACATTTTATCGGCCTAGTATTTATAAGAGCGAAATTAGAAAATTTATCATAAAACTTGTCATATTCACAATTGGTTGTTTCTTAGGTTAAAATTGCAAGCACTTTAAGATCACTTTTCAATTGCACAGGTAAGTTGAATGTGGACATTCATTATTAAAAAAAAAAAAAGAAGATAAAGTTTATGCACTATTACTCACGGACAGGAGGATTTTGTTGTCACTTTAGTTGAATTAGTGACGAGTTTTTACGGACAGTATTTAAATAAACTCATTCCAAACATTTATGATTTACCTAAATATAATAAAAATGTTATGTTTACAAATAAATTCATGAAATAGTTGGATGAGCAAAATCTTGTTGATTATAAAATGTTATAAATAAATTTTTCGTAATTTGTATATTCAAATTAAAAGAGTTCGCTGTTATTTTAATAATAAGCTGGGGTAATTTATTGCTTTTGCGAAAAATAGAAGTACTTAATATTCTATTCTAAAGCTTTAAAAAGGAAATTCTATTAACTATTATTATTATTATTATTATTATTATTATTATTATTATTATTATTTTGTGAAACCCTTTTATACACTTTAATTACTTTTAGTTCCAATAATTAAACAAATTCATTACAGAGTTATTAAATCAGCCAAAGAGCCCGTTTGGATGCGTATTGTTTAGAAGAGAATACTTGCGTTTTTTAAAAAAAGGCATTTCAGTATTAAAAAAAAAAAAAAAGAAGTTGTGTTGGTTAGGCTTTTTTAAAAAAGCAGAAGTTAGGGCAAACACATAGAAGGCTTTTAATTAACATTCAAATACAAAATTGATGGACTTAAAAAAAATACTCTAATATAAAAAGTACCGTCTGACAAGCACTCCTTCTTCTTCTTTTTTTTATTTTTATTTTTTAAATTCCAAAAGCCCAAAAATTGAGGTGAATCAACAAAATTACAAAATTATGTAGCAAGAACTGATTTTCTTTTACCGTATAAAAAAAAAATCCTATTTTTCTTTTCTTTTTATGCCATACATTTTCTAGCCTAGAGTTTAATGATGGATGAATGTCAATGAAGAACAATCATGATTAGATTTTCTTGAATAATGATGCGTAATAATTCGTATGAAAAAGAAAATTAAATAATGTAGATTGTCATAAGTAGATGTCACCATCACATTCACATTTTTCGTAATTGATAATAACGTAACATGTAACCAAGTAATATTGAAATTTTCTTTATTTGTTGATATCTCCGAAATCTCGCAATTAATGTTACCTGAATGATGATTTTTACAAAAGTGATCAGTGATTATGGTAATGGAGAAATTTTAGTTCAAATTGAGTGTAGATTAAATTAAAATTAATGATATAACGAATTGATACGTCTCTCTAGATTGTTTTTCATTTTCCAAATTTTTTTTGCACTATGTTATCTGTTAAATAATGAATACTTGAATTAATTTATTACTACTATTTAGCTCCGTGCCAAGGTACAAAAAATTAAATAGATACTTTTATATATGTATTTTCATGAATTTCTAATATAAAAAAATAATCTGATAAAAATAAATTAAATTTTTATGATATCAATCGCTAAATAAATATATTAATATAGAATATAGAATATGTTCAATTTCAATAGTAACTTTGGTATAATTTAGGCAAGAAATTTTTAAAAATTTACGTAGAATCAAAATTTTTAATTATTATTAAAGTAAATGATAAATATATTAAACAAAATATTAAGTGTTTTAGTTTATTTGAGTTGAAATTTAGTTCATCTTATTTTTAATACTCGATAATTGTTGGATTCGCTCGGATAAACATGAATTACATATATACTTATTTAAATTCATATAAAAAACATAAAATATATGAATTTCAGACATGACAAAATAGAATCAATGAAACTATCCAAATACCTGTTTACTTGGATAGTTAATAGTTTGAAGGTTTTTGAATTATATCTATACTATTAATAAAGCATTTGGGGAGGTTAATAACCACTTTAGCCTCTATGGTCTCATTTGGTATCTCAACTCTCATTTATATTCTCTCTCGTCTCTCTTCCCCCACTATTAACCTGCTTTTAGTCTCCTCTATATATTAACATATATATTTTTTCATATCTCTTTTATCCTTTTTTTGTTTAAGTTTTTATTTCTTATTTATTTGTTAATCTTATAATTCTATCTTTATTTTAAACTATTTGTTATAACAAATTTAACAAAATACATACATCTATACTATTAATAAAATATTTATGGGGTCTTTTTAGTTTCTTTTGATATCTCCACTCATTTATATTCTCTCTCCTCTATTTCTCTCTTCTCTATCAACATATATATATATATATATATATATAAAATACATACATTACAAGTAGCACCCCGGTGATCGGGAACTTTGATTCGTTATTTCTTGTCTTATACATTCAAACAACAATAGAACTATTTTTTGGTATTTTGTCATGAAAATTCTGGTTGGGTTTGAAATTAAAATTATCCACGAAAAAGGGGTATCAAGTTGGTGTTGCTTGCAAGCCATATAAACCTTAAAATAGCAGAAGCAACTGACTTCAGTTGTAGCCGTAAAGCAAGGGTCTCAACATTGGCAAAAACTATAATTAGAACTTTAACTTTATAGGCGCAAGGCGTAAAGCAATGGGTTCGGCTGTCGAGGAATTGCAATGCACTAAGGAGAAGATCAAAATTGCCCGACGAGAAAACGTGACATATATCAATAAATATAATAAAAGATGTTATATATAATTATGTAGTGGAAGATTCGAATCATAAGTTAACTATGCAGTGCATGGGGTATTATAGGAATTATTGTATTTTTGTCTATTATATTGGTTTCATTTCACATTGAAGATAACTTTTTTGGTCAATGACAAAATTAGGACACATAGTTCCAAAAAAATTGCAATATTAGGCCAAATGACGAAATCCGGCTAAAAAATGCCATGTCATCACCAAAAAAGTTTTAGTTGGCTAATTTTGCTTACGTAGAGGACATGTAGGTGGTGATATTGATTGATAGTTAAATCACACCTCAAAATTTTATTTTATTTTTAGTAGGGACTCGAACCTATGTTGTCTTCAAGGTAAAACCTTAAGTCATCCTCTCCAACCATTTTGACATATTTGCCTATTATGGTAAATTTTGCTATGAGTCTATGTATAATAGTTTGAATATCTAAGTTCAATTTTTAAAATTTATTAATTTAATTTTAACATTTTACCTTCAATTATTTTTAAAAAAAAAAAGAATTTTACACACGTACATGCTCTCTCTCTCTCTCCCCCCCCTTTTCACACACACACACACACACACGCACACACACACACATATATATATAAATTTACAAAAAGAATTCATGATAAATTAGATTTATAAAAAGAATTTCTAAATATAAATTCTTTTTTATAAATTTTTGTATGTATTAAAAGAATTTAGTTTGCACACACACACACACAAACACAATGATCAGATTTAGTTTAAAGAATTTTTACATTCTTAGGTGATTAGATTGATGGAATATTCAAGCAGAATGGGTAGATAAAAAAAGCCATTACTTTCTTTCTTACCACAAATACATGAGTATTTATAGTGTGATCATGTAGATCTTCCCCTATGGGACTTTTAGACTTAGTAGGCCATCAAGTGATGATGTGGAGTGGCCCATAAGCTTAAATGTTGGATCTAATGGCATTAGTTGACTCCAATTAATAAGGTATCGGGTTAGGCGGTTGTCCCATACCTTCATAAGCTGACAGGGCATTTAATGCCAAAGTGGGTTGATATGACATGGCATGGGTCTGGTCGAAACTGAATTCGATCATAGAACTTGACCTCAGTTCTAGTTGTTGACCTGACAGACCCTGTCAAAGAAGCATAAGTCCGATTGGAAGAACGGGGTCTATTCTTTATTGAATGAGTTATGGGGATGACACGTGGCACGAGTAGACTAACCGGACACATGCCACATCAAATACAATAAAAAATCATGTGAAATCTTCAAAAAACGCAACAAATAAATACCAAAGTATCATTGTGATTATACCATAAAACTTAGTATTTACTTATAAAAAGGTACAATATACGTTGTTTAAATAGTCATCAAAGGCAAGGAGTAATGGTAATTTCTCATATATGGAATTTTTTTGTAATTTCATCATATCTCAAGGTGATAACTGTAATTTGCCTTAACTTGAGTAAGGGCAAAAATGACATTTTCTCGATTCCGTTGGACTCAATATTGACCGGTAATTTCTCATTCGTCGGGTTTTTGTTTTTTTGTAATTGCATTGTACTTTAGGATTGGTAAGTGTAATTCGCCCCACAATACTAATTGGATTACGAATATCAAATTATATTGTGGTTTTTCATGATAATATTATATCATATTGACTAGGAAAATGAATCGGGATACTAATATATTTAAAATGCCTATATTATATATATCAGTCGTATCACTAGTACATATATCAACTGTATTACTTAGCATAGGAGAACTCAAATTATTTGTCATTATATGCATATTGAATAATACAATTCATATTAATTTAAAACTTACATTAAGCATTAGCATAGGCGAGCTTGAGTTCAAGGTTATGCTTGAATTGCTCGACTATAAATGATTCGAGTTCAAACCTAATCGATCGAGCATAAATTTATATGTTTGATGCCTTTAAGTTTGAGTTTGATGATCACAAAGTTTTTGAAATGAGATTCAATTTGAGCCTAAAAAATTTTAAAAGTTCGAATCAATCTTGATTTATATACGACGTAATAGTAGTAAAGAAAAGGAAAAATTACAAATTTAGTTATGTAACTTAAGCCACTTTTGCATTTTTTATCATATGCTTAAGTTGATACCGCAAATTTTGTGAACCTATAACATATGCAAAATAAACACTCTTAAAACCAATGGGCCCCAACATTACTCAATATGACAATAAGGTAAATAATACTCATATTTACTCCCTTCATTGTAATTTTCTTCAAAATAATGATTTTTCACTTAATAAAATAATTGTTCTATACTTTTGATTATTATTTTCATAAAATATACCCTTGAGATAGGAAATTAAAAAAAAAATCATCTTTTACTATGATAAAAAATATATTATTATTTTGCAATTAATGAATAATGATTTAAAAACTTTAATGTTAATTGATGATATTTTATGAATAAGCGCTGCAAATAATTCGAAACTCTATATTTTAAGATTAGAGCATGAAAAAAAAATTATACATAAGAAAATTTGACATTTACAACTCCTAACATCATTTGATGAAATAATTTAAATTGTATTTGTTTATTTTCTGGACTAGTAAAAGATGCATGGCATGTTTATTTATTGACTGTGACGAATGGATTCATAAAAATATCATTAGTGTTAGTAATTTGTAATCTTAGTTGGTAAATATTGTGATATTATAACTTAATATTTTTTTTTGAGAAGAAATTAATGTTAAAGGAAAGATATTGAATGGAGAATCATAATTTCTAAGAAAATAAAGTAGTAAAAGTAATATTAATGTCATTTATATTAAATTTACCTTTTTAATAATTTATAAACTTAGCAATCATATCCACTAACTAGTTAAAAGTTATTTCCTTCTAAATAATCTTGAAACCTTCTATTTCTTTAACCATAATTTTTTCCAATAATAATAATAATCTCTTCTAGGAGCATTGCCTTCTGAGGCGTTTACCCTTCAAAAAAAAAAAAGAGAAAAAGAAAAAGAAAGATGACAAAAATATCTTGAAAGGAAAGTAAAACTCATTTAATTATTTAAAGAGCCCTTAATTAGAGTAGATCTAATTTCCATAATGCGGATTTGGTTTTCTGGGAAAAGTATGATAAGCCTGGTTGTGAAAAGATATCAATCATCAAACTGTCAGTGTATACCTATCAAAATATTCACGAGATATGGGCAATAATCGTCAATATAATGTTGCATAAATATGGATCCGTTTGGATTGGCTTAAAAAAAAAGTGCTTATTCAATTATGTTTTTTATAATAGAGTTTTTTTTTTTTTTAAAAAGTCAAACAGTTTTGTCTTTGAATACAATAATTAAAAGTGCTTTTATTTAAATCTACTCTAGGATAGCTTCTCAAAAAAGTCAATTTGGAGTTTTTTTTTTAACTTGTGTTTTTTTAAAAGCCCATCCAAACACAATTTTTTTACTATAAAGTATTTTTTATTTTAAAAAAGGTGCTTCTTCCCTTAAAAAAGCTCATTCAAATGGGTTCATATTTTTCAATCTTTAAAGAACTAGATATTGAGGAAAGAGTAAAATTTCATCAACTTCCTTGTGTTATTCCTAATTGGCACTAAAAATCCTGTGAAAAATTAATTATCATGAGAAACCTTATACTTTTTCCAATTAACCTACAGCGCTCTCTACTAGATTCATCACAAAATAGCTTTAAAATGACAACTTTACCCTTATATATTATATAATAATATACAACCACAAATGCATATATATATATATATATTGCTAAAATTGACTTGGTAAAAATGTTCATAAGATTGAGATAATAGTGGAAACTAAAAGTTATCCGGTAGCCGATGATGGCGCGTTGGCGGCCGCAATGGGCAGCCGAAGTTGCAGAGAAGGAGGAGGCGCGGGTGGGGCATGGGGTGACGGTAGGGGAATTTGGGGCGATGATGGGAAAAAATGCAAAAAAAAGAAAATTGAAAAGAAATTAATAATAATAAAGTTTGAGGGTAGAAAAGTCATTTCAATGTTCAAAATACATGAATATTTGCATGTTGGGCGCGTGAGACTCACTTGGGTTTCTTTTTTTTTTTTATGCATATTCAAAAAATTATTATATTTTTCTTGCTAATTAATTTTCACGGGGTTCATAAAATTAATTAAAAATAACACAGGGGGCCAATTGGAATTTACTCATTGAGGGAAGGGCAGGGCAGGTCATCAAACCCCCCCCCCCCCCCCCACCTTTCCTTATTGTTTTTCTTTTATTAATTAAAAAGCATTTATGAGTAGTTCACACTTAAACTATAGACACCTATATCTACACTGTATTTAATATATAGGAAGGTGGTCCTACAATATAATTTTAACTAAATACTAATGTTTAATAATTTTGATTTATTTCAATTAAAAAGAATTTGTTTTCCCTAAATTATTCAAAATCTGAATCTCATTAGTACTCATAATGTGCATTACTTCATTTTTTATAATCTCTATTTCTTCTCATATAATCTATATTATTATAAAAAAAAAGTCACTTTTATTTTTAAAATGATAATTTTTTTTTGTAATTTTATAAAAATTGCCCTTCAACTCTATGTGAAATAAATAGAGTTATGTAAAATTAAGGCTAATATTAAAAATTTTCATAAAATCAATTCAATTCGGATACCAAAATTTGATGTGCTAATTTTATTATTTTAAGGAAGAATTACATCCACCTCCCCTGAGGTTTGGCGAAATTACATTTTAACCCACGGTTTTTTGTAAATTACAAAAACCCCCCTGAGGTTTGTAATAATTACAAGTAATGGACGAAAAGTGTAAAAAGTCCGTTTTGCCCTTTATTTTTTGCTGATATTAAATAGGGCAAATTACATCTACCTCCCTTGAGGTTTGGAGAAATTACAATTTAACCCATATTTTTTTGTGTATATTACAATAACCCCATGTGATATGTAATAATTACAAGTGATAAACGAAAAATGTATAAAACCTACTCTAGCCCAAAATTAACCTCACCAATGTGTTTTCCACGTCAAAAAGTTGAAGACCAGCTTCAAGTTCACCGAAAAACTTGTCGGAAAACGGAGCAATTTTTCAATATTATTACTTTTAGCCCCACAAAGATGTAATACATAACATACAACCCCAAATATTTTATATATATGACAAAAAAACCCGTCAAGGGTACTATCGGAACTTTACGTACAAAAACTAACGGAACCCTAACGGTCATAAACGGCTGGAGTAAATTGTTAGACGGAATAAACCTCAGGGGGTTTTTGTAATTTACACAAAACCGTAGGTTAAAATGTAATTTCGCCAAACCTTAAGGGAGGTGGATGTAATTTTCCCTTATTTTAATTAATAAATACATGCAACAAATAAGCAAATACAGAGGCCAATTTTATAATATCACAGTTCAATTTGAAAATTCATTTTATCAACCCACAAACCACTTTCTCAATTATTTTGGAGTTTGGAAGTTGAAACTCATTTTTAATAAAATATCTATACTATTATAAAAAGAAAACCACTTTTTATATCTAAAATGACAATTTTTTTGTAATTTTACAAAAGTTGCCCTTCAACTCCATGTGAAATAAATAGAGTTATGTAAAATTAAGGCTAATATTGAAAATTCTCATGAAATCAATTCAATTCGGATACCAAAATTTGATGTGTCAATTTTATCATTTTAATTAATAAACACATACAACAAATAAGCAAATAGAGAGACTAATTTTGAAATATCACAATCCAATTTGAAAGTTGAACCCATTTTTAATAAAATATTCATTTAAATCAATAATAATCAATAAGAAATTTAATCATATATTTATATTTTGATTCTAAAATAATTTAAGTACTAAATTAAGGTATATATTTTTATATATTGCATACACATAGAGTTTGCGGCACTGCTAGTAATAATAAAAAAAAACCTTTTCTTCTTCTTCTTCTTCTTTTTTTTTTATTTTTTATTTTTGGTCACATTCTTCTTCTATTTCCTCTCAGATAATCAACCCTAACAAATTCTCTTCCATATTAGCCGCCTCACTCAATTAAATATTTACATCGATTGTTTTTTTCGTTTCCATTGTTTCAATTGTATGTGATATTATTTTTATTATTGATTTTAATTCATCATCTTCTTTCATCCGTATTTATTCTTTTCTTTTTCTTATTAAATTTCATTTTATATAATTATGAAATTGTTTTATTTAGGCGCATACAATCCGACACTCAAACAGGCTACTTAGTTATGTTGCCGATAACTGTTGAAGTTGAAATTTTAGTCGTCTAATTGTTATCATCGTTGTATTTTTGTTTTTAATTTCTTTGTTTGTTGCTTCTGTTCTAAAACATCACTTCCTTTTTCTTTTTCTTATTTCCAGTATTTGGACTTCTCTCTAATGACATCATCCGATTTCGAAGATCCACTCTTGCGGTATGTATTTGTGTTATTTTCAATTTCATGTCAATCGATAATTTGATAGTATGAATCACTATAAGAATGCATTCTGTTCAGTTACGAATCAATACATTATAGATTTAGTTTATGTAAAGAATTTTGGTAATAACTAATAACAATTCCTTCAATAAGTATCTTATCATTGTGTGTTTTTTTAGTTTTGCTCACTTTGAACGACCTCACTAGTCTATCATACATATTTTACTAATTTTTCATTAGTAAAGAGGGTATTTTTTGTGGTGCATAGAATACATATCGGTTGAGGATATCATGGCTTAGAGAATACCATGATTGAATTATTCATCTTTGTTACATGGTATTTATGCGCTCTTCTTATGCTTTCATAATTTGTTTATAAAATAGCTAATTATTGCTGTGTAGTGTTTGAAATTTGATGCTTGAAATACTTTGCATCTTTTGAGGCATATAACAAAATTATACATATCTTTTCTATGTAATTAATCATTATTAAGATTTCTTTTGAGAAGATAATTTTTCCTATTTTTAAGGGACAATTACACCCATTTTCTAGTTGAAATTACAGATAATCCCCTAAAATTATCAATACCCCTGATATTTGTCGTTATTTAATAAAAAATCTTAGTTTGGTACCTTTTGAAATTACCAATTACTTTTTCGCATCATAGTAGTCATATATACCAACTATCAAGAGATATGATTCATCAAGCCTAACAAAATCCATCAATTAATTTTGTGATTCTACGAGTTTTTGCGAAATAATTTCATTTTATATCAAAACCACTACTAAGTGTCATCATATAATTCGACACTCACTACTTTTTTTTGAAAAAATTTATTTCATATATAACTTCTATATTCTGAAATTTCGATTCAAAATGCCATTGAAAACACAATAAATACAACTCGCAATTACGTCATACTTTGATGAATTGTGAATTTTGTTAAATTTATACAAACTTTGTGATTTTTAAAACAAGAAGAAATTATTCATAATTTCACTTAATCTCGGTGAAGGTAAGTGTAATTGTCCTTATTTTTAATGCTATTGTATATAGGATGAATTGACTCAATTATGAACTTTTATCCACATTTTGCATTTTCTAGTCTAGTATTTTTTTAAATTGTGAAAATTTTAATTGTTTAGCATTAATGGTAAAAATCATAGTTACCTAAAACTCCTAAAATCCATTCAGCAAAACTCTCTTGCATCACTAAAGTTTAATTATACCATTTTTATCTTAACTCAAGATACTAACAGTGCCACCAAATTAGCTATATGACGTATAGAGGTTTGAAACTTTAAATATAGTTATAGTATTGTCTACAATACATTTCTCATTTTACTATTTTTTTTCTCATATATAGTTTCAATTTTTGTTTCTTCTGGAAAACCCCATAACTATTCTCCATCTCAGATACACTTTTCCACCCTTTTGCCTTTATATTTTGGAATTCTTCATATATATATTTGATAAATTGGATGCTTCGTATTAGAAGTCATTACGGATTGAAAGATATGTATTTATAATTTTTATTTAATTGTCTTTGATTGATCGGTTTTCACTGTAAAAAAAAATAATATTAGAAATAAAAAATAAAGTGACAATACAAACATTGTAACTAATTATCTACACTAAGTGGTTGCACCTTATATTTTATATATCACTGTTAAATTTATATACCTTAGGGGGTCTTCAGAATTTTTGAAAAGATAGAGAATTTATTGCAATTTTTCTTAAATTCAGGGATATTGGGTGTAATCCACCCTTAAATTTATTTATTGACAATAATATTTTATTAGTAACTGATTCATAAGTGACACCTTTAACAACAAAAATAGTTGTCTTTATAAATTTACAATCAAATTTTCATGATTGAATTGTCACGTTGTTGCTAATTGTCAATTTTAATTTATACGCAACTTTTATCACTTACAAAAATGATAACTTAAAAATTTATATCAAGTTACAAATTAAAACACCTTTAAACTTTCTTCCATATCAACAGATGCAACATGCTGCCGAGCACACACTGGGCCTCCATTATCTCCGGCGAGGGCAATTCTTCCATTGAAATTGCTCTCAGAGGGACGTCTAATCTCTGCCATGCCGACGACAAATCAATGCCCGAACGAGCTCTTTTCGTCACAAACACCCGTGTTCTTCTCAGATCATCATCGGACTCACATGAATACGTCCTCGGCCATTGGACAACTCAAAATTTCTCAGTACCGAATGATGAACTATTTTCCGACCAATACTGCCGGGAAATCGTGACGGAACTACTAGACTTGATGAACATCCCTTTTTCTCTCGACACAAAACAAATCAGTTTCATTATCAAATGCGCCAAAGTTAACGAGAAAAAGTCGTTGGAGAATTTTCAAGATTTGATCATGGAATTGGTCGCATGCTTTTGTAAACTAACAGACTCCTCGCCTCAGCCCCTTTTTAGTTTGATCGTAAGGAAGATTGTGAATGTACCGGAGCACGAATTCGAGGAATTGAGATCTTTGCGCGACGAACACCGGCCGGACTACGATAATCTTGTGAAAGAGTTGCCGGAGTCGAGGATGCTGTGGCGCATGGCGGCGCTGAGGGTGTTGGAGAGGCTGGGAGTGGAGGAAGAGGGGTGGGAGTGGGTGGAGGAGCAGTGTTCGATATGCCAGGAAGAGGCGGGATCCGGTGCTTCGGAGCTGATAAGGTTGCCGTGCTCCCATGTCTACCATAAAGATTGCATTCTGATGTGGATCAACGATAAACAATCGTGTCCTTGCTGTCGAGCCACGACACCTAGGATTCGAACCCATGACGAAGACACACCATTCGAGATCAGTTGTAAAGCACGAAAATTAGGAGGATTTATTTAGGTTTTTCGTGGAATGTAACAATGTCACCGGCGACAATTTTTATAATATCAACTTCTTTCCCTTTTTCTTATGTAGTGATCCTATATTGTAATTTCTTTTAGGGTAAATACAATTTATTCTCTTATATTATATTATAGTATATGTAACACTTATGTCCTATATTTTGAAAAGCGGCACTTGCCCTCTTAATTAACTTGACTTGTAAAAATAGTATCTGTTTAGTTTGATGAAAATACTTCTTACTGTAATATATCTATATGTGCGCGCGAAGGTTTTATCTTATTATTTTAATATTAAATTTTATATAAAAGTTGTTGCTAAATTTTCCCTCTTTTTAATCTTCTTAACCAAATAATATATATATATATATATTTGTTTTTTGGTATTTTGATTTTAGACCTAATATATATTTTTGAAATATAGAATTCCTGATGGATTAGTCTATTTCAATGAGTTTTGGTGACAGGTATAAGAATGTAGCGGCAGGTAAGTTACTTCATTGTTTAGGTAAAACATCATTTGTTATTTGTAGTTCCATAAGTTAGGTTCTACTCAATTTTTTGGCACATGATTTGAAAATGCACCATATTAAATCCCATAACCTAATTTCTTTCATAATATTAGTATATTTGTCAATTTCCGTTTAATTGATAGCGGAAAAAACAGGTTAAAAATCATGTGAAATGATAAGTTTTTCGTGAGACGAAATCACAGCACAAAAATTGAATCAAAATCTAATTTTTGGTACAAATATCCACATATTTATCCCACTTAAGATTCATTTACACCCCTAACATTGAGTTAGAGAAGATAACAATCATCAGTATAAATCTAGCGAAAAAATATATAGTTATTAATTTTTCATAATTTGTTGCATAAAATATATTTTTCCAATCCTAAAAATGTCAGATTCTGACGAAAGGCAGTCATTAAATTTGCTGCTTCCCTTCTTTTATGGGAAAATTGCATCGGTTTAATTGCAAAAATCGTCTTGTACTTTTACCCCTCTGGTAATTTCAGCACATATTGTATTTAATTTGGCAATTTAGGACTGTAATTTCTTAATTTTGGGAATTTGAGAATAATTTCCGTCGCAAGTTTTGAAATTAATCAGAATAGGTCACGTGATCCTCACTTGACATGTTTAAATTGGGAATTCTTTTAAATTCCAACCAGTGAGGGCTGATGTGGCGTTTTATTTTGCCAAAGTGGACTTTTACATGTTTAAGTGGGCTCTTATATGCCAAGTTGTTATATAATGAGTAAAGGGAAAAAGGGGGGGAAATGCCACATCAATTGCTATAATCTTTATAAAAATAAATACAAATGGATTATATATTCATGGAAGTAAACAAAAAAAATATTTAAGTTTCATTTAAAATAAAAAAAACTTAAATTAAATACATTTAATGTATAATCTACAAAACACATAAATAATACATTCATACTGAATATATATTATTTATATATATCATAAAATTCATACCAAGTAATTCTATCTGAAGCAAAAAAAAAAAAAAAAAAAATCATACCTTAAAAATGAAATCCTAGTATATTCTTACCCATCTTTCAAGGTGGAGAGGATGAGAAAAAATAAAATAAAATCTTTTTATTTTTATATATATATTCTCCATGAATTTATATAAATATGTATATATATTATGATATTATAAAAGATATATATGTGCAGATTTATAAATTATATTTTATATCATTTATATATTTAATTTCCAACATTAATTTACAAATTATCTATCCGTGCATATATAGTATGATATGACATTTAATATATGAAGTACAATATATATATATATATAAAATATGTGTGGGCCTTTTAATTGGAGGGAGTTTTCCGTCCAAATTTAATGATGATGTGGCATATGTGGATTTTTTTTGTTGCCAACATGTTTAAAATGTGCTGACTCAGCTCTTTGGTCGTCCACATTGGCTCAAATTGGCCAGATGGTGGAAAGACCCTAAATTTATGGGCTTTTGTGCGCCACACGTGGCCTATTCTGGTTAATTTCAAAAATTACGACGGAAATTGTCCTCAAATTGCCAAAATTGAAAATTTACAGTTTTAAAATTTCAAATTAAATAGAAGGTGTACCAAAATAACCAAAGGAATAAAGGTACAGGATGATTTTTACAATTAAGCCAAATTGCATAAGACCCTATATTATTTCTTAATAAACAAAATAAATCCTACGAAATTTTAATTTTTTTTTTGGTCGGAACGAAATTTTAATTAGCATAATATACTTTGTGGAAATATAGACTAAGCACCTTAAATCTTGTAACTAGAAAAGGTAAATCACGCGCTATAATTGCGAAAATTTTCTTGTTTTCTGCTTGTAAAAGACCATTTTATCCTTATTTTGCTTGTAAAATGGTTTGACAAAAAAGACCCTATATAATTGTAAAGTTGCAAGAAAAATCATGTGCTTTAAAAAATTGGGGGAAAATAGTATATATATAGCGGTAAAGTTGAAAGTCCAATAAATTAATAAGTCTATAATAATGATAGGGTGAGCGTGCAAAAATGAAATTACGTAGGTTTTTTTTGCTAATTAATTTTATACAAAGTTAATTTTTTTGCCAAATAAGTTTCAAATTATAATTTATCGTCAATAACTTATGAATATATATTAAATTACTTACTATAAATTTATAAAAGATAAGATTCAGTAGTAAATAGATCACAAATATACAAATAAATTATATTTTCACTAGTTTAATAGATGAAAAAGTGAATATGTATTAATATTATCATGAGAAACTTCTTAATATTTTAAAGGATGAATTACATCTACATCCCCTGAGGTTTGACAAAATTACAATTTAAACCATGTTATTTTGTCAATTATAATAAATCTCTTGAGGTATATTTCTTACGATTTACTCCAGCCGTTTAGTTCCGTTAGGGTTCCGTTAAATTTTGTATGTGAAGTTCCGATAGTACCCTTGAGGAATTTTTTTGTAATATATATATAAAATATTTGGGATTGTGTGTTATGTATTATAACTTTGTGGGGTTAAAAGTAATAATATTGAAAATATTGCTCCCTTTTTAAGAGCTGAAAATGACGGGTAAGTGGGAGAAGAGAGATATCTAAATACGTACATATGCAAGTTGAAAAATCCTAGCTACACTTCAATTCATTATAACTAGCTCATTTCTTCTACATCGCGCAAGTTGTATGTCAAAATTGATCACCGCACCAAGAGGAACACGTTGGCGGTAGTAGTTTCAGGTTTTGCTGGACGATGGAGGAGCAACGGCAGCGGCGGTGATGAGGTCGCGGCGGGTTTCCATTTTTCGACAAGTTTTTCGGTGAACTTGAGACGGGTCTTAAAATTTTCGACATAGGAAACATGTTGGTGAGGTTAATTTTGGGCTAGAGTCGATGGGGGCGGCCGAATTGGGGCGAAGAGTGGGCTTTACACATTTTTCGTCCATCACTTGGAATTATTACATACCACAGGGGGTTTATTGTAATATACCCAAAAACGTGGGTTAAATTGTAATTTTACCAAATCTTATGGGAGGTAGACGTATTTCGCCCTATTTATTATCAGCAAAAAATAAAGGGCAAAATGGTCTTTATACATTTTTCGTTCATCACTTGTAATTATTACAAGGGGGTTAAATTGTAATTTCGCCAAACCTCAGGGGAGGCAGATGTAATTCATCCTATTTTAAATATATTTATTCTCAAATTTCATATTAAGTCGTGAGCACAAATTATGTGTTTCGACTTAATAAAAGTATAATAATGAAAACTTATTTTGAAACTTAATTATGAAACTTTTAATATATTTAAATATGAACACAATTCAAAATAAGAAGGAAAAAGTAATATATTTTACCTAGTTAGCTGGCGTCTCACTATTATTTAAATTAATATATTTTATCCCCATTATTAACTGATAAAACTAAAAAGAAAATTGCAGAATAAATAAAGAAAAATAAAAAAAAGAAGAAAAAAAAAACCTTAAGATGCAAAATAAAAAATTCTTAGATTTTCTTGAAGGATATTTCGAAATATGATGAAAAACAAAAATTACAATTATTGTAAATGACAATTAGTTTCTTGCATAGCAGGGGTTGTATTCTAGTTGAAAAGGGAAACGGGAAACCCTCAAATCCGTTTCCAATTATAATTAACACAATCATATTTCCTTCTCCACGTCGTATTAGGACGCATTAATTAATCCTCTTATATATCGTTGTTTTTACATTCTTGAATAAATTACAAAACTTGAATAGACTATAAATCTTGATCAGCAAGATGCTCCGCGACCCGGAGATCTACTTCGATTCCAGCAACCATGAAAGTTCCATTGAAATTGATGTTCAAGGCCCATTAATCTGTCGCTGCACCGCCGATATTGATGACAAATCAACAGTTCCTGAAAATTTTGCTCTCTCAACCAGAACTAATGTTTTTTTCAGACCATCATCGGATTTGTCGTCCGCAAAATATGAAGACATCCTCGGCTACGAGACAACGCAAGAGTTCTTGGCACCATCGAAGGAGTTATTTTCCGAACAATATTGCCCTGAAATCATGACGAAACTCATAGACTTTATGGGCATCCCCTTTTCTCTTCAGGAGAAAAAGCTCAGGTTCATGATATTTCACCATACACGCGGATGTGGGATCGTCAACACATTGGAGAATTTTCAAGATTTGATCGTGGAATTGGTCGCATATTTTCAGAATTTAATGAGCTTATCACCTGCAGTATTCAATGGACGAACTTGTTATGTTCGTCTGGTTGTAAGGAAGATTGTGAAATTACCGGACCAAGAATTCCAAGAATGGAGATTTGGGCGTCTTTGTCACTGGATTGAGTACTATAATGTTGTGAAAGACATACCGGAGTCAAAGGTTCGGTGGCGCACGGCAGCACTGAGCGTGTTGGAGAGGTTGAGAGGCGGCAGCGAGTGGGTGGCGGAGCGGTGCCCGATATGCCTGGAAGAGGCAGGATCGGGTGTTTCGGAGTTGATAAGGCTGCCATGCTCCCATGTCTATCATAAAGGTTGTATTCTGACATGGCTCAAGAAAAACCAATCATGCCCCTATTGTGGAACAGAGACCCCTCGCATTCGAATTCAGAGATCATTCACAATCAGTTGTAAATCTGAAAAATGAAAAGGAGCTAGAATCAGTTTAGATCCCAATCCGTATGTAATCTTCTTTGTGTAAGAAAAACAACAAATTGTTTTAGGGAACATAAATGGCAATGAAAATTTTAAAGCTAATCCCCAACAACGTTGAGTAGCATCTCATAGCAACGATTTAGAAACAAGAAGAATTATGATTATAATTTATAACACAATATTTATTGTCATCAAATGATCACTATGGTTACAGTATTATTAGTTAATGTCGACAATCTAAATACAATATGATCGCCTATTTGAAAACAATCAGTATAAACATAGAGACAGCAGCAAGCATATCCAGTACCTGCTAATTGACAAACAAAAATTCTTACAAATAAAGGCTGAAATGGTAACAAACTGAAATAGCAAAGACCAGCGCAGCTTTACGTAAGAGCTATATAGATCACTAATACAAAAGACATGTTGTCATGACCAGCAGGAGAACATCTTGACTAAAATTTTGTGCAGACAATCATTAAATAGTGACCATTAAAATCAATGCTATTAAAATCATTAAAATCAAGGATATTTAGAGTTGCAGCAAGGAGCATTCGACACAAATAAAAATAAATTCCACTTAGATTGCAGATAGTAGTTAGATTGTTCTATAAGGTACAAGTTGAAACACACACACACACACACACACACACAAAAACAACTACATAAGCCCTTTTAATTTGCTATGAATCTGACATAGCAAATGGTGTTATAAGTTACAGATATAGCGATATTGGCACCATTTCAGGCTATCTATATACTCTAGTTGACAAACTAATTAAATTCTTCAACCATATATCCACTTCAATGGATCATGCCCACCTAAAGCATATTAGGTATCCAATACAGTGAGAAAACACACAATTCTAATCACACCCATCCTAAATACAACACAAACTCGTAATCGGGATACAAAACATCCTTTTGATCGAACTTGTAACCTCTTCAACCGCACGATGTATTGATTACTTTTGTTTTTCACATGTAAAATAAGTACTAGTGGCTGGGGTAATCGTAATGCCTCTTGTAGTTTTTTTTTTTTTTTTGTATTATACATTTAAAACTAGTATTTAACGGGTACCAAGTAGCGTGGGAAATAAAAGTTTTATTCATAAATTATAATAGATTTTACTAAAAAAATTAAATTAATTAATTTCTTCTGTGGAATATAAATTTCTAAAATGACAATACGGAAAAATAATTGACAAATTAGTATATTCAAAAATTCAATTAATAAGATAGTATATTTGATTTCCTTTGGGGGAAATGGTATAATTATGTCGCGGAATTTTGGTAGTTATTTATAAATATTTCAAACAAGAAACTATATCCTAAAGGAATAACTATTTTATCATTTGATTTGTATTAAAATGTAACATAATTTATCTAAAGAGTTTTGGATAAGTATTGAATTCGTTTGGATCATTATAAAATTATACAATTTAAAATTTAAAATTATTATAATTTCATACACGTAAACGAAAAACACAAAAAGATTTTCCAAGTGTTCGCTTAGACGACACTTACTTTGATGAGATCGACATTGTAAATTCTTTCGGCTAATGGGACTTTGATAAACTGAGAATCACTTAATGTTTCGGACTCTACATATACATATATATATATATATATATATATATATAAAAGACACACTAACCCTAATTTTTGTTCATATATATTTGAACAAGTTACAATCTTGAATAAACTATAAACTCGAGCAAGATGGTCCGCAACCCGGAGATCTACTTCAATTCCAGCAACCATGAAAGTTCCATTAAAATTTATTTTCAAGGGCCATTAATGTGTTGCTGCACCAAATCAATAGTTTCTGAACGAGTTGCTGTCTTAGCCACCACTAAAATTTTTCTAAGATCATCATCGGCCTCGCCCGCAAGCCATGAAGACATCCTTAGCCACTCGACAACGCAAAAGTTTTTGTTACCAACGGAGGAATTATTTTCCGAACAACATTGCCCGACAATCGTGACGAAACTTATAGACTTTATGAGCATCCCCTTTTCCCTCCACGAGAAAAAACTCAGGTTTAAGCTATTACACTACAGGCATATGGTCACCACATTGAATACATTTCAAGATTTGATTATTGAATTGGTCGACCACTTTCAGAATTTGACACCACAAATATCCACCATGAAATATTGTCGTTGTGTTCGTTTGCTTGTAAAAAAGATTGTCAAAGTACCGGACCATGAATTCAAAGAATGGAAATGGAGACGTGTTAGTGACCGAGCTGAGTACGATAATGTGGTAATGCAAGTACCGGGGTTGAAGATGCGGTGGCGCATGGCGGCGCTGAGCGTGTTGGAGAGGTTCAGAGTTGAGAAAGACGGCGTCGAGTGGGCGGCGGAGCCGTGTTCGATATGCCTGGAAGGGGCAGGATCAGGTGTTTCGGAGTCGATAAGGCTGCCATGCTCCCATGTCTACCATAGAGATTGTATTTTGACATGGCTCAGGAATAATCAATCATGTCCCTTTTGTCGAACAGAGGCCCCTCGCATTCAAATTGGCAACAAGGGACCATTCACAATCACTTGTAAATCTGAGAATATAAAAAGAGAATCAGTTAAGTTTAGGTTGTTCAAGAGAGTGAAATTATTTAGGTTTCTTTTTTCTTAAATTTACTTTAGGGAACTTTTGCTTTTCAGGTCGAAATGTTCATATTTGATTTCAAACGCATGGGGATATGGACTCTTTAAAAATTATATATATTCCATTTTATTCCGTCATCGATTTCACGATATAATATTTCTATTTCTCTACGTACACATCAAATACTTATATGAAAATTAATCTCACATGCATCGAGCACAAGAATATTAAATAGAAAAATATCAAACTTATATTATTTTAAACATGGATTCTCTAAAATTAGTTAAATGACAATTGATCAAGCTGGCATATGCACCTAGGGGTGTTTATTTCAGTAGGTCGGTCCAACTTGAGGCGACGGCATAATATGAAAAATGCTATCAATCATATCTGATATATATATATACTCAACTCATTATGCTCAACTCTAACCTGATTTAATTGGAGACGGACTAGATTCGGGTTGATCGAATACTGAAAAGAGCATCCTCTTTACTAATGGTGAAATTCATGATATATTCAATAGACATCCGATATAAAATACAGTTTTGTGATAAATTTTGTTCGTTGCAAATTAAGCCGTAGGTATATGCTTTGTCACCAATCAATTTATATTTTAACTTTGAATTTTAATTTGCTAAAATGTTGTCACAAATGTGGTGCTTTTTTTGTGGCGAAATACAAATCAACACAATGCGAAGGATTTTTTTTTTTTTTGGTTTATATTTTTTTTCAAATATACCCACCACTTAATAATTACATCTTTCCTAATTCAAAAGTCTAAACCCTAAAGGATTGAGCAGTCTAACCCAACTTGATTTCATTTTTCTGTTCCCTTCAATACATTTTGATTTTCTCAAAGCTCATGCATGCTCTATCTTGGTTTCCTAGTAAAACGTACTCTATTTAGATTCCGAACATGTAGACAAGGTGTTTTAGTTTCCTAATGTAGTACTCAACTAATTAGGTACGTTCATTGGGTTGGATTTTAATATGAATTCAATTTGAGTCCAATTCGAATTTAATATTTTTAATTAAATTAAAAATTATAAACCCGCACCGGGTTCGGCCACACCCTGACTAATCAGGTGATGAGTGTTTTACACTTGCCGTGTGATTGGTGTACAGTTTAGGGAGAGTGACCAATCACAAGACAAGTATATTAACACTTGCTATATGATTAGTTGGGTGCGGCCAAGCTGGGTTTGGGCAAGAATTTTCCTATATACTGTCAATTAAAACTCTTAAACATGCAACTTATTTAATTAGCCCTATTTTACTAACGCACTTATGTTTATTTCTTGAAAATTTTCTGGCTTATTTTTTTCTATAAATATATGTTTCTTTTTAATTATATCTCGGATTCTGTTGCCAGCTATAACTCAATCTCCTACCAATAATTAAAGAATTACTCGATATATATTTAGGATTCTGTTGCCAAAGATAATTCAACCTCCTATCAATAATCAAATAATTACTTGATATATATTTCGGATTCTATTTATTATCCTATCAATGGTTGTTTATATATTCTCGAATAAGTCGCAAACTTGAACTGGAAGCTCCGCAACCCGGGCATCTACTTCAAGGCCCTCTTTATAGCCGGTTCGAATTTTTTGCTACACAACATTGTCTCTCAACTAACACTCGTGTTATTTTTTTCAGATCACTCATCGGACTCGGCACGAAAATCACAAAAGAAGAATTATTTTCCGAACAGTATTGCCACGAAACTGATCGAAGTTTAAGAAGATGGCGCACAACAACGACGAAGCGGCCAACGTGGCCGTGACGTTCGAGAAATTTCAGGATAAGCTAATGGATTTAGCCACATATTACCAGAGCCTCTCGAGCCCAATATACTCGGCAAGTCGTCGTTCGTGTGTTTATTTGGCGATGAAGAAGATCGTAAAATTTCCGGAGCACAAATTCCAAAATTTTTGGAAATCTTGGTGTGATGATCACAGGTTGGAGTACGATAATAAGGTGAGAGAATCGCCGGAGCGCGAGATTGTGTGGCGCAATGCGGCGAGGAGCATGTTGGACATGTTGAGAGCCGAGATGTGCGGCTGCGAGTGGGCGGAGCAGTGTTTGATATGCCTGAGAGATGTCGAATCATCAGGCGGTTCATATTGGGGGCAGCTGATGCTGCCGTGTTCGCATGTCTTCCATAAAAATTGCATCCTAAAATGGCTCAAGAATAATCAGTCTTGTCCCCATTGTGGAGCGAAGACACCAGACGTTCGAGTTCATGACAACGGTTCCTTCTCAGTGAGATATTAGTTTGGATTGTTCATGAAAGTGTCACTCGGGACGTGATTTTTTTTTCCCCTAATTTTAACTACAATAATCTAAAGTACTATATTAGTAAAATAATACTATATTGCTTTGGTGTTTTTCTGTCAATTAATTCAACTTAATTTTCTTAAATCTCATGCGTGTTTTGTTTTTGTTTCCTAGTATGCCTCAATTAATTAGATTTTCTTCACATGTAGATAAGGAAGGTGTTTTGGTTTTCTTTGATACAACTCTAATGCCTCTTAGTTGAGGTGCAATTCGGATCCTCTGCTACAAAACAGTGTTACATCTCCTCTTCCACTCATCAATATACGCCACGTGTATTGGTAAGCAGTTGAAATAGGAAAATGAAATATTTAAAATTTTTTCCATAACATAAATTTTTCTCTTTCCTTATCTCAACTGCTCGTGGTGTGTATTGATAAGTGAAGAAAAAGATGTACCACCAATGCGTAGCAAAGGATCTGGACTGGTTGATGTGTGGAGAATTCCTAATCCTATTTGATAAGTGTAAAGTATTTGTTAAGGAATTAGTTACTCTTATTGAATTATTCACCAATAATTGGAAACATTCAAGTGATTAAATCTGATTCGAATAGAACTTCTCTTTAGTCGCCTAATACAGTGCTCAACTAATTAGGTTTATCAAATTTGTGATTTGAGCATGTGAAGAGATTCAAATTAATGGATTTTTAAGGAGACCACAGAGAATGCAATCAATGAAAGAATGGAAAATAAAGATTACAATCACAGGTTAATGCTTGTTGGTTCGCGTGGATTAAGGTTGAACGAACAAAACATTCTCTTGATCCCTACTACTAATTTTGAATGAACAAAACATGCTCAAACTTGTCGATTCTTACATATTTAATTTGATTCAATTATAGATATTTGAGAAAAATTTATACTTCAGTGTATCTTATATAACCCGTCAATATTGGAAGTGTTCGAATGTTATGGCACTAATTTAAGTGAAAGAAGACTTGTGGAGTGATGAGTTCTTATTAGGTGAATAGGATAATCTAATTCGAACATCACCAAGTGTTGGTTTTCATTCGCTACAACAAAACACCCATTTTATTAATAAAAAATTTGTGACGGAGAGATTTTATTACAAATTTAAGGTATTAGTGTCAAAACTCAATCTAAACAAAATTAAAGAAACAATCAATGGTAATACATTTACAAATGAATTGTTAGATGAAATCCATTACAAAGGTTAAATTTATAATGTATTAATTTCTGGTCGAACGAGTGCATTGTTACAGTGATTTGAAATATAAACACACGTCCGAGGCACTGAAATTTTTTCATAAATGTTGTAATTAGAGGACAAATTAAGGTAAGAGTGAGTAATGAATACTAAACTTATAAAATCTGTACGAAATAAAGATATTTATAGGTGTTCGAAAGTGAGAATTTTCCACCCGTATTTACTTTTTAATGATTATATACATGTTTATATGCTAGTATTTGACACTATTGATGTGAAAATATTTGTCTACTTAATTGCACTTGGAAATGCTAACAAATGCTAAAACGACAAATGGGAGAAAAACAGTGTAATAATACGAACAAAGAGGTCAAGTTATTCCATCAATATTGTACCGGCGGTTGAGATTTAAACGTCAGGATATTGTTTCATAAAGATTCGAATTTAATGTCCAATTAGTCGAAATCAATAGAAAAAGTGACTAATGATAGCGTGGATGAGTGTGAAAACAATGTGTCTATGACAATTACCCATAATCACATTTGGATATATATTTTATAATTCGTAGAGGTGTTTGGCCGGCAACATACAAGTGATCTATGAATAGATTTGTCAAAAATAAATAACTTTTGAATTATCAAAAAACTAGTCAGTTAGAGATTGGAAGGGCATTTCATTGTCAACCACAACTCATTCACTGATTGTTTAACATCAATCTAGCTAGTCGAACCTCCACAAAGTTCAAAATGAGAAAAGTAATAGAACAACAACTAAAAGAATTGGCATGGTTAACTGATTAATTGAACTGTGTTGATATGTGGTTTTTCACCACGAAGATGGTCTCTATATATAAATTGAGTTGTTGAATTATGTAACTTGAAACTAGAGATCGCAATTGAACGGGTTAGGTTTGGATTGGTTTATAGTGGATTGGGTTGAAAATGGGTTAGGTTGAAGATGGGTTTCAAAAAGTGGGTTGAAGATGAGTTGGGTTGTAGATGGGTTTGATATGATTTTTAAGCGATTCAATGCATGATTATTGTATATTTAATCAAGACAAAAAAAAAATCTAAATTATTAGTTCCTATACTCTTTAAATGATTTTAAAATACTAAAATAAAGTGAAGTAAAATAAAATATATGCATATTTTTTTTGTTCATAGGCTAAGTTGTCCCATTGAAAACACTCTTATAATTATTATCAATATGGACCTTGAAAAATTTAGGTCGTAAAACCGAGGAGCCCTTGACTTCTTGCGAGGGAGAGGCTTCGTGATAACAAGATCAGGGGTTTTGATTTCCATTAATGTATGTATTAGCTCTAAGAAATTTACGACATTTTCCTTAACGCATAGCCATGTTGATGTCTGTCCCTGGTTGATCAATCCAGATGCTTAGGTTCATGGGTTATTTTTAAGTCTCAAATTTTTGGTTTGTCTCATTTTGTTATGTTTATTTTTTCTCTTTTATATTCCATCTGCTCTATGTTCTTTCTTTTCTTTTCTTTGTTTTTTGTTTTTTTGGTTTGCACTCTCTCTCTCTCTCTCTCTCTCTCTCTCTCTCTCTCTCTCTCTCTCTCATGTCGTACTATAATACTATTCAATAAATTTTAAATCTCTTACATAATTATTCTTCTATGCGATATTTTTATTTATCTTAAATTTAATAAATGCTAAAAAAAATTATTCACATAGAAAGATTAATAAATACTTATAATTTAATTTATCAAAATTTAAATATATAATTAAAAATTATATATATATTTGATTTTATACATGCATCAAGTATACCTATCTAACTAGCAAATATAAAGTCGGGAGACCTATTATGCTTTTCTTAAATGACATAATTGAGTCATTGAAGATGCTATTTTTCACCATAATCCAATGAAATCAGGTCCAATTAGAAATACACGTAATTTGATTTGATTATTATAGTTCTATCAATGTATTAACAAATGAAGTTCTACTCTATATCGGATTAGCCAGCATAGTTTTGTCATAAGTAGTAATAATTTTAATATTATAATGTATAGGTTTACAGTTTTAATGAACCAAAGTATTCAAAATAGAAGATGTTGGTGTTTAAAATATCGTTTAAAGTTTTTCAAGGGAAAATAGAAACATCTGCTGGTTTGCCCGAGAGGTTAAGGGGGAAGACTTAAGATCTTCTGCACATAAGTGCGCATGGGTTCGAACCCCATAGCCAGCAAGCATATATTTATATTCCCTATTCAAAAAAACAAAGATGAAGAAAAGAACAACAAAACTATACAAAATTATTATGTTGTGTAGTTGAGTTATTTTATATTTGGATATAATAATTCATTTGTGCGCATGGGTTCGAACCCCATAGCCAACAAACATATATTTATATTCCCTATTAAACAAAAAAAA
Organism: Petrea volubilis; assembly: GCA_026212405.1. Classification (NCBI taxonomy): domain Eukaryota; kingdom Viridiplantae; phylum Streptophyta; class Magnoliopsida; order Lamiales; family Verbenaceae; genus Petrea; species Petrea volubilis. The sequence continues at coordinate 3,076,252 of CM047886.1, read as the reverse complement.
AAAACAAAAGAAAACTTTGGACCCGTTTTTTAAATTTTTTAAAAAGAAGGTCGATCAAACAATGTATTTGGATACAATAATTTAAAAGTACTTTAAAATATGCTCTTTTTTTAAGACAGTTTGGTTTGTATAGCTTAGAGAAAAAAGTTAGATTTGGACTTTTTGTTTCTTTAGCTGCTGTTAAAAAAAACAAAAAAAAGAAAAAGAAGAAGAAGAAAACTCGATCAAACACTAATTTGTTATAAATAAATTAATGTTGGTTTACGTGTTCTGGCCATGAATCAGATAAGGATACAACAAATTATTAGACAATTGTTTTCTTTTTAAAGATGACCTATCTATATTCTTAATAAAGCACCTGGGGCCTGGGGGTTTTGGTGTTTTTTAGTGTCTTGGAGTCTTTTGTCCCTCTCTCCTCTCTTTCCCGCACTAATTAACGTATTTTTCACATTTTTGTTATAGTCTGGCTCTTATCTAATGCTCTCTCATCTATCAATCATTCTTTCAGTTTCATTTTTCTTTGCTTTATCAACTTTCTTTGGCATTCTCCTTCTTATTTATTTTTTATTATATAATATTATTTTACATTAAGTTACTTTTCTATAACAAATTTAATAAAAACGCATTAAATTAAAATTATTAATATATATAATTATGTATAAAATTTAATAAATATTTAGAATTTTATTGTAACAAAATTTAAGCATATAATAGTCTATATATATATATGTACTCTTCTATAAAGTATCAGTACTCCTTAATAACTGTTTGTTGTCTTTAGTCTGAAAGATTTTTTCTCTCTTCTATCTCTTATCACTTCTCTAATTGCTCTCTCTTCTATTCTTATGTAATACTATTATACTTTTTTCATTTTATTCTTTTTTCTCTTCTCTCTCATATTCCTATATTTTATTTTATTTATTTCTTAATACTATAAGTTAATCATTGATCTTTGTCTTTCATACATTTAATAAATATATCAAAAATGATTAAAAATGTATATCCAAATAAAAATTAAATGTATAGTTTTATACTATTCCTAATTTTTAACATATAACTAGATTGTAGTATCAAATATATATATATAAACTGAGTTGTAGAATTATGTATCTTGAAACCAAAATAATGCTTAGAATTAGTGTCGCCAGGTTATCCCATTGTAAACACTCCCACAATTAATTATTACAAATTAGTCAAGTGGGCGCACCCGATACATGTACAAATAAAAAAACATGAATTTTTTATTTTATATTTAAATTTTGATAAAATAAATTTTAAATATTTATTATTTTTTTATATGAATAAAGAATTTAGAAACTATTAAATTTAAAGTAAGTGAAAATTAAAAAGGATTTCTTTAAAATTACATACCTGTATGAGAATTTTAATGTTAGGTACATGTCTACGTGAGAGTCCCTGCAACCTGCTATTCAAATTATAATTGCCTGCAACCTATTGTTCCGATTTTAGTTACTTGTAACCTACTGTTTATTGGTAAACTAAATTTTAATTAAATATACATGGCACATTAAGCCCAGTTTATGGCATCCATCCTTCTAGCCCAATTTCTTTTCATTCATATCACTTTTTAACGTATCCTCAAAATAGTTTTGAAATTAATTATTTATTTGTAAAAATTGAAATTGATAAGTAATATATTATATGTAGAAATTTAAGAAATTTTTTTATAAGTTTATAACCAAAGGAATTGGGTAAAGTTATTATAAAATATATCAAAAAAATTGAAATATTTGATATAAATGTGCTTCCATGTTTTAATTTTCGCATAATTTACTTTAGTGTTATTTGGAAGATCGACATAATTCAACATATACATTATGGATACAAAATATATAGTCATGGATACAAAATTGAAATAGACTAAGATTTAAAATGATATACAATGTAGGGGTGGGTATCCAGATCAAGTAAATTGGGTCCCGATCCGATCCAATCAGGTTCCGATTTTTGGGCGAGTAATTCTGGTTAAAAATCCAATTGGGGTTATCCTGAATCCGATTAATTTAAATGCAGGTCGAACTTCGTGTTTCATTTTTCCACCTAGAAAACCCGGTCAGGTGCCCTATTAAAATTTTCAAAAATAAAAAAAGGAATAAAAAATATATAGAATTTTGATTTGTATAAAATCCTATTCCAATCACTAGATGAGTTTTACCTTGTAGACTCCTGCTCGGTTGCTCCTGCCAAGATATGAGTTTTATTTTTAAAAAATAAAAAACTTGTACATATAGAGGTGGGCATTTGAATTGGTTGTTTTGTCTTTTTATAGCTAATGTCCTAATAATATTGGTGTCAAATAGATTAATGAAATTTTAATAATATTTTATAATTAATAATTGCAAGTATTTTAACTTTATTTTTTAACATCAAAGTGTGAATTGCATTTATGGACTTGTGGTGAAAATGTTTTTCTTTTTTTAAAAAAAAATAACTAGATTTTTATTGTCACATTAATACAAGTAACAATTTTTTTTTTTTATCAAAACATGAATCTAATTGGGTAAAACCTGAACCTGATCGGGTCCCGATTAATCGGATAGTCATATAGTTTTTGGGCTGGATTTAGGTAGCAATTTAAACTACCCGACATATCGGGTACCTGACCTGCAAAATTCGAGCCTCGCAATTACCCGATCTGACGCCCACCCCTAATACAGTAGCTAAAAATATATTTAGATGTAAAATCCCGATCTGACGCCCACCCCTAATACAGTAGCTAAAAATATATTTAGATGTAAAATTAGAATTAAAACAATGACTAAAATAATATATCCATTTCCTAATTCTAGCTTTAGTGATACTTTTTGTTATCTAGTGAACTAGATTTATTTTCATTTAATTTGATGTTTCTAGTGAAGTATTGATCAGTAATTAAATTATGCTCGTTCAATATAATTATATTTAAACTTCTCATAAATCATAGTAGTATAAGGTTGGACTTGTATTGTTAAATACATACAATGAATGTGTTGTACTAATCTTACATGTCCAATAATCAACATGGGGTAGCACCTGTGTGGGCAGCGGATTCGCGTCTAAGGGACAACATGCATGTCAACTAGGAAGCGTGTGGGCACCATGCGTGCATGTCGACTAACCAATGTGTGGGGATTGTGCGGCGCATTGTGCCATCGACTATGCACCGTGTAGATGTCGTGCACCAGGTTGTGTGCACGTTTATATGCTTTTGTGAGATAGCCTTTCGAATTGTTCCTTTGTATAAAATTAATAATATATTTTTATACAAGAATGAACCTATGAACCTTCTCTTTTAAAAAAATAACATGACGTACAAAATATATAATGTTGTTCTTAATAGTAATTTTTAAAATATAGTAATAACATAGAATATCATGATTTATCTAATTTGTCGAATTAAATTAGTTTGTCCATTCTGTATTGGTATAATTTTAATGATAATTTAAAATAAGTTACATTATATGGTTTGAGAGTTCATTATTAGGGTATATGCATTTTTGCCCCCAAACAATCCCTATCAATTTTGTAATCCAAACCCCAATCCTACTTCTACTTACGCTTTGTAAGAAAAAGGTAAAGGAGATTGGGAAAAACGAGACAGAGAAGAATGAGAAAACGACTGTGGATTCCAACAACAAATCCGTTGAATAAATTGGGGAAATTAAAAGAGATGAAAAACAAAAGGGAATTGGGAAAAATTAAACCGTATATGATGAGAAATGAAGAATCGACAGAGAAGAATAAAGAGAAAATTGAGAGGAAGAAACAACAGACAAGAAAATTACAAAGGTTTTACACTGTTGACTATGACGAACGAGAAATGGGGGAGAAGAAAGGAAGATTTTCTCATTAGGTAGTACAAAGCTACGTTTTATTTGAAACTCCCAACAAAAAAAAAAGCTAAGATAAAAGTAATTGAGAATAATTATATAAAAGAGTTGAAATTTAATAATATAAATTAGAGAGAGAGAGAGAGATTAAAAAAGTAAGTAAAAAAATGCAATGGAAGAGAATATGAGAGAGAAAATAGGACAGATCAAAGTAAAAATAATAAAAAAATAAAAAATAACAGATCAAAATAATTATTAAAAGGATCTCTGCCTTTATATAATATAAAATGTATAATTGTATAGTATAGATATGGCCCTTGAGAAATTTAGTTATTAATCTGTTGCTTTTAGAAATTAAAAAAAAAAAGTAAAAAAACACAGAGAAAAATATCCGAATAATAATTATTTACATGAGACTGGGTAAAGGATATTTACGAAATTCTCCTAAACCCAGAGCCATTTTGATTCACGGGTTAAATTAAGACTTTGAATTGGGCCCCTGTGACCCGAAACAATTAATAGAAGCGGGTCATGGAATTAATTTAATCGTGGATTAATTCCAACTTTTCTCCTATATATAAACTGATGTACACTTAAATTCGTTATATGAATTTTATATTAATCTTGCTTGGAGTATCTAAGTACCCAATTACTGTCGAAAAATAAAGACATTTTGTCAGTTGATTATTGTTGTTGGACCCGAATCTTTTCCTTTTTCTTGGAAAATCTTGCTGATGTTGCGACGAAATATACCAAAATCTACTTACTTTATTTCAATTTTAAAGCAAAGTAACTTAACAGAACGATGTTGCACAAACATAATGTACAACTTGGAATTATTAATTGGCATCGACAAAAAAGTTGGGGAAGTTTCATCAACATGCAATTTAATTTAATTCAATACGCCTTTAATTTACAATAAAGAAATGCAATATTTGTAAATAGCAAGAAATCTTGGTAAGTAGAAATAAAGGCATGGAGCTAGTTTCCTGTTCCTGCCCCATCTTGAGAAAATAATTTTTCTAAAAAATAATCATAAATTTCGCCACATGGACCGGAGACGAAGAGTCGTTTAAAGACCTTTTCAAAAACCCACTTTGTAGAGGGCAGGTACCACACAAGAAGTCTTCATTTATGACTTATTATTCCATGGTTGTGTAAAAAAATAATTTTATATGATATTCAAACATAAACTAGAGACGGAGCCACGAGGCGAGACTACAGCCACCTGCACTCAAATTCAGACAGAATAGAAAAATTGTCCTAAAAATAAAATGTGTAGGTCGAAATTCAGAAATATTCAATTAATGGCTTTGAATTCATTAGGACATAACACACAAAACATTGCCAAAGTCCTTAAAAAAGTGTCGGCAAAAAATAGGTCCTATTTATGTGTAGTATGAATCATCCAGGTAGGCCACAGCCGCCCCCGCCCAACTCAGTTGAACTAACCCTTTCGTCCGAAATTCAACAATTTGTTGTGTTTTAGTCTATAATAAAAAGATATATACCAATATTATAACTTAATTAATGCGTGGACGTGAAAGTTATTGCCCACCAAATTGTCCGGATCAATCATTTGAGAAATTACTGTACTCTATTTCTTCAGAATACGCAACCGTATGTAAAATCAGAAATTTTTATTTGAGAACAACATTACGGTCCAATAAAATATAAATTTTATTTTTATTTTTTATGTGCCAAAATTTATTTCTTTAAAAAAAATGGATGTAAAGTTTGTCTCGCTACGAATTTGAGGGTATCGCTGCACCCTCAATCACCCTAGCTCCGCTGTTGAGAATACGTATCGTACCAATTCGAAGGAATGTAGAAGGAAAATTATATTTAGAGTGAATAATTAATAAATTGGATAAAGATTGAATTGGTAGATGATGACATGATTGTCTCAAAAAATTAGTTAAACTAATGTTGTCTAATTATTGGAAAACGATTTTATTGGAAAAGGAGTGCAACATCGTTTTTGAATTGGGTCGATGATGTATTATGTCTGAAAGAAAATGAAATTGGTGGCATGAAATGTCGTGATATAGCATGAAATCAAGGTCCCTTTTTTAAGGCCAATTCTTGGGTGTAATTTAAATGTCAGAAAAATGGGTGCGTATGAAATTCGAATTCAAGAAAAGAGGCTATTTACCATTGTTTGTCGAGGGACATGTACATCAAAAGAAGCCTAGTTGCAAGTATTTAATTTTTTTGTTCTTACTCGCATCACTAACCTTTGGCTTGTCTCGTGGAAGAATAAGGTACCTCAGCCAGTTAGAATAATTATGATAATTGGGAGATTTTAGTTAAATTAGTCCTATAAAATAAAAGTGTTCGCTGATTTGATCCCAATTTTCTGAAAATGTCCAAAATAGTTCCACTTAGTTATATTTTGGTTCTCGATGTCTACCCAAACTTTTGGATGGCTAAGAAACGCCCAATGAATTTTTCTATTTCATTCTCTCTCTCTCTCTCTTACTTTTCATTAATTTGTTGCATAAATATACGCTGAGTATCAAGATAAGTGTATCTTTTGAACAAAAATTATACACCTAACAAGTATATATTATAAATTATTGAATAGAAAATCTGGACTGCATTAATATTACATTTATGCAACATTTTTCAGCAAGAATTAAAAAAACTAAAAAGTAAGAAGGAAAAGCATTTCAGAGATGAATACAAAAATGTATCCTTTTCAGTGAGAAAACTACTTAAAAGGGAAATCTATCCTTTTCATTACTATTTTTTTTTCCCTCGCTAATATTCGTTGATGAAACAAGTATACAGTATAGTTGCAACAATGCAAATATATCTTATTGAAAGCTTAATTAGAAACTACATATAGGGATTTGCTAGAATAAAATTGAGTACATGATTCAGTGGCTAATTTAAATATTCATGAATTACTATAGGGACACACACCACACACACACACACACACACATATTTATATATATATATATATATATATAAATATATCCATTCATCTGATAGGATGAAAATGGATAGAGCTGGGCAGAAAATAGAAAATGTGAATTTCGAGAAAACAATACACGTAGCGTGTGAGCCATGCTCTTAAATTTATTTTCATGACAAGTCCTAAGTTTTCTGTGAAGTCACGAGGCCATATACATACATATATATATATAGGCCATTTATATATCACGGGCAACATTTTTGCATGTTGGCTAATATAGTGTGAAATTCCAAAACAGTCCTTATCATTTAGTATTGGCTTCTTCGTGCACAAACAATGGTATAAAATTGATTTGATTCGTGTCACGCATCCATTGGAACAAGGCAAGATTGTGAACTTCCCATCGTACTTTTTTGGATATTTTTTAAGCATAGTTAATGTTGAAATTAATTAATTTGATCAAAGGATTAATTTAATTACTTCAATCCTTGTCATTGTGTGAATATCGATTGTGTTTGTTCTTGCATTAAAGCTAATTTTAAGCACTTCTTAATCAATCAACAATATTTTTCTTTTAACCAGCTGATGTCATTAAGTATTATAATTTCAGAGTATAGATTAAGACATCCAAGTCTTGTCCTCAGTCCCAAAGTCACACTCTTGCCATATAGCAAATACTTTCCTTATTTATTTGATTTTTTATGTATTTTATTTATTTATTCATTTTTTGTAACACGAATCAAATAGAATTAATCAATCTTCCCTCTTCCTATACTTTTAAAATCCTCATTATAAGTTAAAATATTCATGTCCCCACCGGTAGGCACCGATAACAAAGCCCTCTATAGTTTGTTCCATTCTCTAATTCCATTCATCTATTTCATTAGGTGAATTTATTTCATATGAATAATCAGGGATGCAAACGAATCGAATCTATTTGTGAGTTTGACAAGCCGAATCTGTATCAATTTTGATTTAATTCGAACCAAATAATTTTTATTTGTAGGCTTATGCGAACTGGTTAAATAACATATTGATTTTTGAATTTCAACTCAAACTTGAACGGTAAACATCCGCCTCGAACACAACAAAATAATAAAAAAAATTAAACTTGAGCTCTAGTCCAACTCAAACTATAACCTGAAACAATGCCTCAACTTGGCTCAACTTGGCTCGGCATCCCAATGTATGCGTTGTATTTCACTTTAGAAACGTGTTATGCATACAATTAATGAAATATAAAAAATGAAAAACTGAAACACAAAATCTAGGGTTCCGATAAGCACCCCACTTCACAAAAAAATTCAATCTAAATTAAGTTAAATCAAACCTAACTAAATCATATACAAGTACATAGCGAAAACCATTTCAACTAAAAAGAAAGACAAAGTTACTCTCCCAATTTCCATATCTTTCTCCCACACTTTCCAAAGTGAGCAATGATACCCTATCCAACAAGCTATACCCCCATAAACAACAAGAAAGTGAGCTGAAACAGAGTAGTACATCTCATATCTAACCATATCTTGTGTGTGTGAGTATATCACAAGAATTGGTTAGTTTTGTCTTCAAGTGCAGGCCCATATCAACCATTTTCTCAAGTGGGGCCTCATAATCTTCTTATTTATACTGCCATACTACATTCTTCTCTCAGACATTAAAGCAAGCAATTCAGCTACAATACAAGAAGCTATAGTGTCATGGCTCTGTTTGTTTCTTTGTTCTTCCTTTTGATGTTCCCACTAAGCAACAATGCTGAAGGACCACCATCTCCAGGGTACTACCCCAGTTCGAGGGTTGGGTCTATAGAGTTCAGCCACGGGTTTAGGAACCTTTGGGGCCCTCAGCATCAGAGTCTAGACCAGGGGACTCTCACTATTTGGCTAGACAAAAGCTCAGGTAACTTTACTATACTAGCTAGACAAAAATTAGTTAGCCGATACAATTATCGTTGTTTTGTTCTTCCGTTGCAGGAGGGAAGAAAGTTGATGGCAACGTACGTATTATTAAGTGACGGTTAAAAGTTGTCGTTAATTATATACATTTTATGATAAAATGTTCTATTTTATCATGCACAGAATGAAGTAACAAAAATTGTGTCCAATTTGTATAACTCGTGACACTTTTATAGTAATATCTCATGTATAAATAAGGAATAATTAACAAGCTAATCCTGTCAGGTGACAGTTTTTTTTTTTAATCATTAAATTGTCGCTGTAAATGTTTTACTAATTTGAATACATATGATTATTTAAAATATTAATTAATTTAATTGTCACAGCAGATGTTTTACTAACTTGAATACATATGATAACTTAAAATATTAATTATTGTCATTATTAAGTCCTAATGTAATAGAATAAAAGTTATTGTCACCAAATAGATATCATTTATGGCAATATAAAAGATAATTTGATTTATTACAGGTTATTTTCACAACTTTTATACCTACTATTATTATTATTATTATAAGAATATTTTTGTAAACACACGTTAGGTGCATCTCATACATAACATACGTGATGCGGAATAAAAGATGAAATATAAATTGAATTAGAGGACCCGAAGTGCCGACTTGGTATTAATTTGGTGATATATTAAGTCAAATATTTAAGAAAATAGATACTCCTTTAATTCTAACTACGGTATACCTGAATTGTTTAGTGGACTCTTATCCACTGCTTTTTTTCTGCTTCAATTTCCATTACAGGAAGTGGGTTCAAATCTCTTACTCCTTACTCTTCCGGCTTTTTCGGGGCGGCCATGAAGCTCCAACCCGGTTACACTGCCGGTGTCATCACATCTCTCTACGTAACAAATTCAATCTCTCTCTCTCTCTCTCTCTCTCTCTCTCTCTCTCTCTCTCTCTCTCTCTCTCTCTCTCATCACATCATTGTTAAAAATGGCAGTTATCGAACAACGAAGAGCATCCTGGGAACCATGACGAGATTGACCTTGAGTTTCTTGGGACGACAGGGGACAAACCTTACGTGTTACAAACAAATGTATACATACGAGGGAGTGGGGATGGTAACCTTATCGGGAGAGAGATGAGATTTCATCTTTGGTTCGACCCCACTCAGGATTTTCACACTTATGCCATACTATGGAATCCAAATGAAATCATGTGAGTCCAATTATTTCGGTACCTTAATAAATAATTACTATAATTTTGAATAGAATTTGAGAATTTGTTTGTACGTATGCATGCAGAATTTTTATATATTAATGACAGGTGGGAATATGTCGCTCTCTCATAAATATGCAATTTGAATACTTTAATAATATACATATTTATGTCGGTAACTAAATGCATAGACATTGACCCCTAAGTAAAGTTTTTAGAAGAAATTATTTTTTTAAGATTTGGGCTCCTTTCATTATTCAAACATAATGAACATAATACTTACAAAGTAAAATCATTTCCGTCACTTATTTATAATTATTAAAAATTTTTGACGTTGTTCACATAGATAGCATGCATAAAGGGGCGCGCGAAGCTGTGGAGTTGGAGATTGTGATTGTCTTCTCGCAAATTAATATCAATCTAAAACTTATATGCATTCTCTTTGATATTCAAATTTTTTCCCATTTAAGTCATATAAATATACTAAATATTTTATAAAAAAAATTGACCTTGTCCCGAAAACAAAAATTTATGGCTTCATATCTACATGCATATATATATATATATATATATATATATATATGTAGTCCTGTTAAATTCCATCCCGCGACGCATGAAACATTATTTTCGTTTTTGTAATTTAAATTTAACCATTTATGATATAAGTGCAACCTAGCTTGGACCCCACCCCGAGCAAATAATTGTCTCTCTTTTCCTTTTTTGTGATAATAATGCAAATAATTGTCTCACACTTTCTCATACGTGTCCTAAAATCATGGGTTCTCATATTTTTTTTCTTTATTTTTCATGTGATGCGATGTTGAAATGCAGATTTTTTGTGGATGATGTGCCAATAAGATGGTACCCGAGGAAAAGTGATGCCACGTTCCCAAATAGGCCACTGTGGTTGTACGGATCAATATGGGACGCCTCTTCATGGGCCACCGAGAACGGGAGATACAAAGCCGACTACACTTACCAACCCTTCATCGGCAAGTACAAGAACTTCAAGATTCAAGGCTGCGCCGCCTATGCCACTGCCTCATGCCGCCCCATTTCCAGCTCTCCTTCCAGCTCCGGTGGGCTGAGCAGCCAGCAGCTTGCGGCAATGGCTTATGTCCAAAACCATTACAAGGTTTACGACTATTGTCAGGATTCCGGGAGAAACCATGCGCTCACGCCCGAGTGCTAGAGTTAATTTGGTATCAAATTTCGTGTTCCACTTTTTCAATAGATTGAATGCGTGCATGATAAACACTCGTTACACATGTCATGTATTCAATCAGTGAAATATGATAGAACAAAAAATTGATACGAATTAATCAGAATACTTGGCTAAGAAGCATTTTTAATTGTGTGTAAGTGTAAAGTATTTTTGGAAAGTTTGTTTGGAGTGTCTTGAGATGGGCCTACTCCCCAATAATAAGTGTAAAAGAGTAGGTGACAGCGTCCGAGCGTCCAAGAATTGCTTTTGTCTCCATCTTCTTCTTTTTTCTTTTTCTTTTCTTTTCTTTTCTTTTCAAATAAAGTTATGTTGCTTGATTGAAATATGAGATGAGAAGAGTGTGGTGAGGGCCAACCGGCCAATTGTTAAGGCCGGTTATGTATCACCAAGTGTATAATGTGCTACCTTTTGTGAGTTCCAAGGGTTATGTATGATTTTCAAGCTGCAATTGAGATTTTATTTCATATATATATCACTTAGAAACACTTAGTTCCAAGCATATAAAGTAATAATCTTTATCAATAAAATTTATAAACTAAAACAAATTTTGCAGACACCATAACATGTTAACAAAGAAATTTTTAGAACACTTAAAAACGTGGCATGTTAGTTAATATCATAAAAAGGTGTTACGATATATATTTGTGATGTTTCGACAGAATATTCACTATAAGAAAATAAGTAAATTAATGCCGACATAACAAGTGATAATAAAAAATTATCATTAATTATATACATTTAGTGTCAAGAAATTTATATTGTCACAAAATATAGTTTGCACAATATATATGGTGACAACATAATTTAAAATTAAAAGTGACAACATAATTCAAAATTGATAATTAGTGATACATCTATGGTGGCAACTTAACAACAATAGAATCTTGTCATAAAATGCTAATGACAATTTTTTTTGTCACCAAATCGTTATTATAAGCGTGTCACTAATTATTAATAATTATCAGTAAAATATTAATTCTTGTCACTATTGAGTGCATATTGTGACAAGATAAAAATTATTGTTACTAAAGAAACTTAATTAGTGACGAAATAAAAGATGTCTTAACTTTAATACTCTTTTCGCTACATCTTATAATATACTCAAAATCTTAAGTTTTTATAATATACTTAAAATTGTATAAATTAAATCTTCAAATAAATGTAGTAAATACTAGTTTTCACAACCTCGTATTTAACATACATGACCAACCCGGACCGCCTTGAAATCTTCGAAGAGCTGGATATATTATATATTAAAAATTGAATTAAGAATGTGGGTTCATTTTGGCACTTCAAATCTTTTCTTACATAAAAATGTTTTATGTTTAATACACTTATCAATGCACACCACATATTTTATTAAGCAATTAAGATAAAATCATAACACGAACAAAATTTTAAAAATCATTTTTTTTATTTTAATCCTCCACCGAGATATACGTGGCGTTAAGTCGTCCTCTGTGTTTTATTCGACAGTTCTGGGTAGTAGGCCATAGGCCTAAACAGCTTAAGAGTGTGTAGATAAAATCTTTTTAGGCCCAAGTTTAGTGATTGCCACAGTCAGCCCACTACTCTTACAAACTATATTCGTGAATCGAGCCTATTTTAATTAAAGCTTCAACTTTCAAATTAGGCCTGTTAATTATGGGGGCGGATTTTACGTCTGATACCACTCCGTTTCGAATTTTAGTATATTCGACGAATCAAATTCAATTATAAATATTCGTAATTTGAATTAAATGGATATGATATGGAATCGAGCAGTCTGATTCGTTATAGTCAAATTTGAACTTAATAATAGCTTTTATTAGATTAATAACTTTATGTATATAATATTAATAAACTTAAAAGGATGCAAATAAACCATAATAATTAATAATACACTATTTTTTTCAAAGTAATTTCTTTTCTAACAAAATAATGTATAGTTTTTATACATATTCTAAAAGAACTTTCTACTTAATTAAAATTTTATTTTTACATAAAAAAAAAACAATTGTTTGTTTATTATTGTTAATCGGATTGGATTTTATTATCAGATTCAGACTCAGTAATATTGAATGTAAATTCTATAGAATTTGGATCGAATTTGAATATTGAGAAAGATTATCAAATTCGAATTTTTCAAATTCGCTCCAAATCTGAGCCGTTGAGAGCCCTATTTCAAATCATTACATCATCTTTGCAAACTAGTCCAACAAGAAGTTTACAAAAAATTATTTTCGGTGTATATGAGCAACTAATACCCATTTTTGAGCTAAATAGAATATAGTGAGTTTATTTTGTTGTGCAAATTTTCTATAATACAAAGTGTACGCTCATCAATATACGATACAAATGATCTAATTTTATTTTATTTTTTAGAATAATACATAAGCACTATGGAAAGAAATGCAAAAAAGAAAACCTAAAGCGCGGCCCAGCATTCATACATTTATGTTCATAGGATTCACCATTTCAACTAATTGCAACTTGCTCATCTCTACTAGCTTGGACTTCTAAAAACAACTCCAGAAAAGATAAAAATTATAGCAGGAAAACAAAAACTAAAGCAGTAAAAACATAAGATAAACCCCAACTTTATGCGTAGTTTATACATAGTTGGATGTTTGATTCATTGGACTGATACCTATTGAAAAATAGATAGTTCATGTCACATGAACCGAATTCGTGAATTACTCCGATATTCAGTGTTTTAATAGCCAAACTTTTGAACTCCCTAAAACACTGAATATCGGATTAATTCACGAATTCGGTTCATGTGACATGAACTATCTGTTTTTGAATAGGTATCAGTCCAATCACATTTAAAATACAGGAGTTCAAAAGTTTGGCTATTAAGTGTGCGGCAACCACATTTATGTCCTTTGAATTTACAATTTGATATGTTATCCTAAAACAACAAATCAAATCAAATATACAAAATCAATAAAAGAATTTGCTCATATTCCTTATTAAAACTGACATTTCATCAATTTATAATATTTTCAAATAACCGACAAATTATATGCTTTACAGTGAAAATTGAATATACATATTCGATATTTATTCAATGAAATTTAACCACTTAACCACCAAGGTCAAATTTTTTTTTAACCAAAAAAATTGATGGAGGCCCGTGACTGGGATGTTTGAAAAGAGATGAAACAGAGAGTAGTGACTTGTTTGTATTGTTATTATTTATTACCTATTCGGGAGGGAACCTCGTGACACACCGCCGCAGCCTTCCCCATTCCCCAAATTCAATTTTAAAATTTTCCAAACTCCTCTGACACGCCAGCCTGTTCCTCCTCTATATCCTGTCCAGTGTCCCCCCATTGTAGTTACAATATTCTCTACCCATATTTCACATTCCACTTATCCAACCCCATTACAACCTGTAAAACATTAACAATGTCCTTCACCTTTAACCCAAACAAATTCTACATCAAAATTCAATTTCATTATTTAAAGGCTAGTATAGAAACCAACTGCAACTAAAATTCGCGAGACTTAACACAATTTGATCATTGTGACTCCACCAATATGCTAGTAAATTAAATCCGTAACACACCACATAATTGACGAGTCAATGAAGTTCAAACTTCGATAACCAAGACAAAAATAGTGAAATTTAACCAATAAACCACCACCGTAATGACAACAATTTAGCACTATAGTGCAGAAGAAAGCTTTTTTTCGAAAAAATTATTATTTCAAAGAACAAATGAATAACCCTACACTCCTCAACACAGGACCCCATCCCATCCCTGTTCTCTACCAAAGAACCAAAAAAATTTGTTCTACTTCACATGTACAGATAGACAACCCCTATGTGCGACAACACAAGCCACGGTGTACACCGAGCCGCAAAAGTAACCAATCGCCTCACGCCACATCAGACGTGCAACATTACATGGCCACCAATATAATCCTCGAAGCGGGCCCCATTTGTAAATTCCCCATACACATAAATGCACCCAAATAAATCCCAGCTGTCTCCCACTACGAATTCTCGGATACACGACGATCAAAGAGCCTTTTTTTAACTTAGCTGGAACGCCGCGTGGATACTCCTCATTGGACGGAAACCCTTGACTTCTTGTGGGACCTGTGGAGCTTCCCTGATAGGGCCATGAGAATCTGCCACGTAGCATCACCTTCCTTCATTGGGTCGTAGAAGAGTAGGGCCCTTCTCACTTCCGGATTCCACAGGTTCCTCTGTATCGACGTCAGATTTGTCGCCGCCACGTGTTTCAGGATTTTACCCAGCTTGTCCACGTCGTGCTCCGCCACGGTCAGTGAAATCTCCGCCCACGGCACGGCGGAGGGGAAGGGCAACCGGATGCCGTCGGCGATGATGACCGGTACACAGCCCAGAGCAACGGATTCAACAAGCCTCGGGCTCCACGGGGCCCACCCCAATGGGCACAAACAGAATGTCGACCGTACAATCTCCGACTGGTAACCAGCGAACCTGTGCCGCCGAAGGTAGAACCTCCGGTCGGCCCCGTATCTCCGCCATATCATCGTCCGCACACGCCTGCCGGAAAACGGAAACACATCAGGGTTAATTGGATAATGTCGAATTAAAACAGAACAATTTATTTTGAATATTGTAATGTCAAAATCTTTACTTGCTGTAAAAACGACCGCTGACGTTCTTAGGGTGGACCTCCATTTTACCCCTGAAAAAAGCGAAAATGTCACGGCGGCCGGTCAGCGGCGACTTTTCCATGGTGGCGCGTACACTTTCCGGCGAAACGTACGGCGGAATCACGACATTCTCCACGTCCTGACACGGGTGCTTGTGTTTCACCCCGAAAGTCTGCAAAATTATCGAATTTCTCAAAAATTCAGGCACCCCGTGTGCCATCGCCGCATCCTCCTGCGACATATAATCAAAAATCCCTCATTAAACAAAACCCAAATAGCAAACTTCATAGAAAACGAGATATACATACCCATATACATGATATATATGTATATATATATAGAGCGAGAGAGAGGGAGAGAGACGAGAGAGATTTGTGGGTACCATGGTGTGAAAGCAGGAACCAAAATCATGGGAGGCAACAAAAACATGGTCGGAGCCGCGGCTGCGGTTCCAAAACTGAAGTTGAGAGGAGACGTGTTTGACGGCGGAGGCCATTAGAGAGCTAGCGTGACCGATGACGGGGAAGCCATTTACTTTGCTGAAATTGCATGAGACATAAACAGGGACGAAGAAAAAATCAGCCTCCCATGGGTCCAATGTTCTAACATCACTGCTCATCAAAGCCTTGTGTATAGCAACCTCTGACGCAAACAAATGATTACTACACCGCTCGTTCGATAGCCACTCTTGATTGTATTTCGCTGGCAAATCGTAAACGTACACCTTCATCCCCTTCAACAAACCCGAATCTGTACCATGATAGAAAAAATAATAATAAGCAAGATTTTTTGGCATGTGATTTTTGATGTTTCGATTGATTTGAGATTTACCTTTGGGATTTTTGAGGTGGTGGAGGGGTGATTCTTCGATGAGAACACGGGATATTTTGGAAAGTGAAACGGTGGTTCTTGGAAAAGAGGTGATGGGTTTATTGTTTCGAGTGATGAGAAAAGAGGAGAGAAAATATAACGAAATCGAAAGCCAGATTATCCATTTGAAGTATCTGTAGCAAAAGGTTTTATCTGAATTTCTGCTGCTATTTCTTGGATTGTTAAGCTTCATCCTCACATAGAAGCCTCTGCTATTGAGGGTTCTTTTGGTTTCAAGCATGTTTTCTCAGTACCCCTCTCTCTTAAACCTCTCTAGAGAGAGAGAGAGAGAGAGAGAGAGAGAGAGAGAGGAAACTGGATAGAGGAGAAGCTGAAGTAGTTGTTGAAAGGGGGCTTTCTGTATTTGGTATTAAGGTGAAGTGGAGATTAAGGAAAAACAGGGGATATGAATGATGATGGAAATGGATTTGTTGGGAGTTCGTTTTAGCTTCAAAATTAATTAAAAAATTGAAGCTTTTGATCTACTCTCTATGTTCATGTATATATACATATATGTGTCATGTGTGTAAATTATTGGTAATAATTTTATGTGTTGAATGATGGGGTTTTGGGTTGAGTTCTGTTTTCAAGAAAGAAATATACTGTATTTATTACTCTAGTCATGAACAAGTCATGCACATATTTATCAAAAAAAAAAAAAAAAGAACAAGTCATGCACTTCCTATTCTGCTCATTGTGCTCATAGTGAGAGAGAGAGAGAGAGAGAGAGAGAGTTTTGACAGAGCAGAATTGACATCGGCCTTTGTCTCGGTTTTATGCAACTTGTGAAATGACGAAAAAATCCTCATATTTATATATATCCTCGTTCGTCACAACGTTAAGGCAACAAGACAATAATACAGTTAAGCATGCATTGGCTATTGGTTTATTAATTAGTTGTCTTTAAACCTTATTTAATCCTGGCATCTACTACTTGCCCCTTTTAATTAGACACTTGCATCATAGGTCCCTTAGAATAGGGACCATACTATAAAATGTACTTTGATCATTATGTAAATTATTCAAATATATATATATATATAACCAAGAAAAATACTCTATAAAAAAAAGAGAAACACTCTATTTGGGCAGAATTAAAATGTCTAACTATTTTTAGACAAAAAAAGGTTGGAAAATGATGGTATATAATTTTCCTCATTCAATCAACATTTGTAAAATTTAATAAAAATGGTTAATCTGTAATAAAATACACGCGAAACCTCAATATGCAGACACAATGAATAGAGATACATTTGTCTTGTGCATGTTGTGTCTAGCATAATTTTAGAATAGTTGAATGAACAACATGTCTTCATTTATATTTCGTTTTTTTATTCTATTCATCCATCTAAAATTATTACATCACTATTAAACGTATATTATTCATATAATCATCTCATGCAATGAACCAAATCCTAACTTTTCAGACATTCTAATATATGATCTTGTTTTTTCAATAGAGTTTAGTTGAAACAATTTTACTTAATAATTCTGTGCGCATGGCATGGGGAAAATGGGAGGTTTTAATGAATCCATTTAATATAGTTTAGGTAAATAGCCGTTAATGTCATTAATTGTAAGAACAGCTGTTGCAGAAATGCAGATGGGCTAGAATTTAAAGCAGTGCAGTAGAATCCAAGTACACAGATAGATTAGTGAAATGGGGAATATAATGAACAAGAGAGGAAGGGCAAGGTTGGGATAAGGGCATTGTTTGACAAAAGTTGAGATACGTGCAAACTGCAAAGCCTCTTAAAAAAACACACACAACACTGCACCAATTTTTTTATGGACTTCTCAAAAGTTGAACTCCACTCTCTCTCTCTCTCTCTCTCTCTCACACACACACACACACACACACACGCATCTCTCTTCCTATCTCTCTCTACGTGCACATGAAATGGCAGTATCAAAAGCTGAGCGGCACTCAGCTAGATGTTTTTATTCACGACCGTTCAAGAATGATAGTATTTGTTTGATTTAAAAGGAGAGTTGGAAAAGTTTAGGTACAATGGATGATAACTTTATTGCATGTCTTTAAGTTCAATTCAAGAAACAAAAGAAAGAAGCAAGGGTTCCTTTGCGTTATATAATCATTTTTGTTGTATTTTTCAGAATAATTAAAAACAAAATAGATACTTTCAATCATATAATCCTTTAAGTGGGACAACGAATTCAGAAAAAAAAAAATAGAATAGAATAAACATTAAAAACACCGAAAAATATCAAACAACTATTATTTAGGATCTTGGAATTCTATAATCACATATATGTTGTATATAATAAAAAGGATTCAAAATATAAGTTCGAAATTTTAAATATCAATATAACTTGAAATTGTTCAAAAAGATCTAATCATAATTTTATTACCATTTTAGAGTTCTCAACTATAGTCTTCGGTCCGTCGATCGAAATACAATTTTAAAGAGTTTCAAAACTAACCTATGCGTCAACCTATAGCCACATTCCCACCCCCCAATTTTGTAAGTGAATTTTTTATAAGTTTAGGCTACAAAATTGAAGTGCACATTCTTTTCTTTTTTTTTTTTTATGACAACAGCAATGACGGACCTAAGAAGATTGTGTAGCGGGGTCGTTGCTTAATAGAAACTATGATATTAAAATTGCTAAAATACATGCTCCATATCTTGTTTTTTCTTAAAAAAAATTGAAGGGTTCTTTGAAAATCCTAAATTTTTTTGAGAATTTGTAATGTTCTTCTTCTTCTTTTAATTTTTATTCATTCTAATATTTATATAAAATTTGTATGGAAAAAAAATATATAGAAAATCAAAAAAAAAATGGTGGGCAGTGGGCTTTGTTTATACTCTTATGTTGACTCAATTACATATATATATTTTCTCACCAAAAAAAACTACATATATATATATACACTATCTATAATAGATAATAATGAGTCAGATATTTGAACCCCATTATATAAAGATTTTTATATTTTTTGAGTGGGATCGAATAATAATAAAATTTATATTTTATATTTTATTTAATATTTAATATTAGATTAAAGTGAGATTTTTTACTTTTAAGTATCGTTATTGGACCGCACCACTCCCTATATGCCTCTGCCCATGGGATAAAGTGCACCTATTGAATATAAATTTAGGGTGAGTTATTTATAACTCAACTCCAATTTGCATTCGATGATCCAATCAACTAGCGGGCTAGGGTGTGCATCAAATAATTGTTTTATTTAGTTAATTTTAAACCCTTGTACTCTTATACATGAAGAACATAAACTAATAATAAGTTGACAATTAGTATCTTTTGTAATATTTTTCGTGCAATTTTTTTTTGTTACATTTGTAAATATACGTTACGGTTATTGGTGATCAGTTGTAATTAAGGAAAAAAAATTTATGATAAGAAAAAAAAATCAGATTCTCTTTTATAATTCAATCGATCATAAATATACATAATGCGTGTTGAAACATAAAGTGTTCCACGAAAATGTCACACAAGATCCGAATACTTAATCTTTTATCTTCTCGCGTTGGGAGATGACAAGTTGGTGCTAAAATTTACTTACATTCCTACTTGTATATGAGCCCTCGTAATTTTGTTATTCTTGCCATGATGACTATAAAGACTACTAACCTAGATCATGACCGAAAATAGTAAAATTACACTATAATAGCTCCCAAATTTTACCGAATTTTCACGGGCTTTGAAAATTCAAGTCAAGATAAGGATAATTGAGTACAAAGACTCAAACCAAAATAAATAAAAAAAAAAACTTAGTCATACAAAATTATAACCAAGTTACGTGTGGTGCGCTTAATGACACGAAATTCTTCCTAATACGCAATATTTGTTACAACCGTGAGCAGCCAGGTATAGTTGTGGTGGGCCAACACAAATTTCAAAATTAAAATTAAATTAAATTTTGGCTAAGTTGGAGTGGCCGTGACCAATATAAGTAGATAGCTACCAGAATGAACCGTCATATTAAGGGGCCACTAACTAAAAATGACTACTTAGGAAAAGACAACTTAGGATCAGCGTTTTTTAGAATATTCTAAGTGGCTGTCCTTTTCCCGTCGTGTTTAAGCAACAGTAACCCCATTATTATCTCAAATATATATATATATATATATATATATTGATGATTTTAATTATTGTTTATTGACGAATATGCTTTTCAAATTCGTCTTATCAAATACGTGGCCCCGTTTATTTATTAATTCTTTATAATTAGTGGGGAAGGCGGGGCTCTTAACTCGGAAGAAAGCATCTTATCTTAAAGCTCTAATGGTGTTCTTTCATTAACAAGGATATATATACATATATATATATAGGTAGTTATGTATGAATGATTTTTTTTTATATGATCAATTCGAATACTCTATACATATCAACCGAAAAGACATTGCCCCACACACACGCAAACACTCACTCGAGGTGAAAAGGGAATGGATAAGAGGGTTGGAACTCGAGACCTTAATGGTGTCTATTCGAACCCTCACTACTAGGCCACAGGCCTACTGGCATGTATGAATGAATTTTAGGGTTAAAAATCTTGAACTAGATTACAACAATAAAAACAATCGAATTTGTTTAAAAAAAAATTCGATCATTTTAAGTTTTTTTTTTGGATCTTTTTTATTATTTTTTTTTTAGTGAAAAAAACGTAAAGCATTACAAATATTAAACAAGTACAACAGTTTGGCCATTTTCAAGAGATGAAAGTTTAAGGCCTGAGTTTGACAAAATAGAGTACAAAACAACTAAATCAATAGAACCACTCCAGTTGGAATGAAATGCCCACTTTGCCAAAGCATGAGCAGTGGCGTTTGCTTGACGTCCAACGTGCCGAAATTTCCATTGCGGCCACTTGCAAAGGAGAGGGGAGATCTGATCAATGGCAGGTTTGGAATGCAATTCCACCACTTCTGTTGGGCTCAGAATCATTTTGATTGCATTAGAGGAGTCACTCTCAAACACAGATTTAGCAATCATAAGTGTATCCACCATGGCACATGTATTTGCAAGCAAGTTTTTTATTAACTCCTGTATATACTAAGTTCCTTGAAGCAAGTGGAGCATGAACTTATTGAGCCTCAGACTTGAACCTTAGAAACAAATCTTCCAAACCTATTTTACATGATAGAATTCATGGTGATCATTTTCGAAACCACAGTGAAGTTCTCGTTAAAAGGACCCGAACCCAAAAGCTCATCTCAGTGAGTTGAACCTAAACACATAAATTATCGTTAGAAAAAGTTGGCGTTGGTTCATTTGACGCTCAAAATAAAATATATATATATATATATATATATATATAAAGGATTTTTGTTTTTTTTACTAGAAAACAATCGAATATAGAATGAATCGGGAATGTTTTAGTTTTTATATTGAGAAAAAACGATTAATTGTGATTGTGATTGTCACACAGCGTGACATATATCCAAACTTTGTGGCTTTAATACATGTGGCTAAGATTATTGGCCCCAAAGGATGACTTTAGAAGTTTAATTGAGGTACTCCAAACAGGGTCATCGGTTTTTAATGTTTATTTTACACCTACCGTTGCTATAAATGATCACGGACAATTTGCTTCTACTTTGTCTGGAAAAATATTAGCATCATTCTGAATTTCTGACTTTAACACATGCCCTTTGAATCCAAGTCTTTGATACAGGATGAGAGATTTTTATCTATAAAGACCGAGAGCCTATAGTTAATAATCTACATGCATCTAAAGTTGACAAATTTAAGAAACAAAAAGAAATTTCATGAACATTCTGACAAAAAAATTGAATATGAGTTTGAAAATATATGTGCTCAATAATTTATGGGAAGGGTGGCGCAGACCCACACCGGCCACCCGCCACCACCAAAAGGCAAACACAAATATATATATGTATATATATATATACATGTGGACTATATATGTATATATTTCAACATTATTTATTTTGGCTTTTGCATCCTCGTTGCTCAATCACGAAACCACGTACTTTTAGGATATATTCACCTTATGTTGCCCTCACACCTACTTAATCATCATTCCACTGTCCTTTCTTGGATTAACTCAAAAGGCAAGATAGGAAACTTAGATTAATAAAACACTTTCTTATAATTTGATTTTTAGTTGATTATATATATATATATATATATATATTTCAAATCAAATCAAATCAAATTATAATTATGAATCAAGATCAGCTTTATAAATGTAAACGAGACTAGTCAAATCAAGTTTTGTTTGTTTGTTTGTTTGTTTTTAAGCTCAATGTCAACAATTCAAGAAAAATAAATAGGAGTTGATGGGGCGATTTTCACAATTTTTAATTATTTTATTGTATTTGAGTTGTAGGCTCGTGTCGTTTTTTTTTTTTTTTTAAGGTTGGAAGATCCGATTTGGCTTCCTCAATTAAGAGAACATAGCTGCCTTAGAATGTTCATTTTGTCAAATCTCATTGAGAATAAGCTCAATTTGTCGCAACCCCACCAATACACAATTATAAATTAAACTCTATTCCACATTGAATTAAACATTATAGATCAACTATCACCAACCTATAACAATCCTAACTAATTCGCAAGCTCTACATCCTCGGTAAAGTTTGAATCAAAGTATTTAAGAAGGTGTAATGGAACTTAATCACTTGAGTACCATGTTGGTGGTACTTGCAAGCTCAAGTTTGAAAATGAGTATATTATGTCTAATTAATTAATTATATGTATAGTTATATAAAAATAAAAATAAATATTGAAAAAAAAATCACAAGCTTATGATCAAGAGCAATCACTTGGCTCAAATTCAGCTCAAAATTTATACAAACTTGGGTCAACCTCAAACTTTTTGAACTTGAGCTCAAACCTTTGTCAAAATGGCTCTTTAAACTCGTAAGCAAATTTGATTTGTTTATAGCCCTAATCAACTACTCCCTTTAGCCCAAATTATTAGCCTTTTTAGATTTTTTTTATGTGCAATATTTATCATTTTGAGAAGTTCAACAGAGCATTTATTTCTTTATTTTTTCTTCTAATTTTGTGCTCATTCTATTCAATTAAAATTTGTGAATTATTATTATGTAATTTTTTTAAAAAAGAAGGATATTTTTGCCAAATTATCATAAATTTAGTTAAAAATAATAATTATTAAATAACTTAATTGGGATGTGTAATTGTTTAAGATTAAGTATCAATCATATAAAAAACTCAATTTTGATTATTAAGTACAAAGGAAGAAATTGCTGTGCGATAGACAAATGGCCAAATTCATAAAACTCGAATTTTACCCTCTTTAATTAAGGCGTCTCCATCTTATGATTGAAATAATTAATGCAGATCACTATTATCATTTTTGATGATTGATATTGCATAACCATAACCATGTTGGATAAATTGTACGTATTTCACCCCTTTTTTTCATTGTTGGATAAATGGGCGGTGATAGACAGATTCTTCAATGGACCGAGTGTATGTACTATGTGATTCAAATTTAGCCACATATTATATATTAAAATTTTTTATAAAATGTATATAACATATAACTAAATTTGAATTGCAAAATATATAAATGAAACCCATACACCTGACCATAGAAGAATTTTTCGCGGTGATATTGTTAGATCATCCAATCCCATTATAAAATAATCCGTCAAAATAATTAATTATCAGAGTTGGGCTCCAGCTGTGCGTGATTAAACAAGACACAACACGAGACCAAACCTTGTCATTAATCATTGGAAATAACGTGTTATACCATTGCAATTGGACCCTTTCGCAAAATTTCTTTATTTACACAATTCAAACACAAAAAAATTAAACATAGAAAATTTAAAAATAAATATTAAATATTAAAATAGAGTTACAATATTAAAGATTTGATTTTTTTTTCAAGAAAAAATAACCTATTGAAAATAAAAATCAAACGACCCTGTATCTACGTGAATATAATATTCGTGAACCCACTATGCTTTTTATAGTTATGTTGGCCCATTATTGGTGTACATAATTCATTCAAAAATAATATATGATGATTGATAGAAATTTACTATTTAGCAGAAAAAGTTCGGGTCATGTCAATCTAATTATGAATGAAATAATTAGATTTAAAGGGTCGTTTCATAATAAACTTTTATAATATTCAATATGAATTAATTATTTAATAAATTAGAATCGGATGATTGAGGGAAAAAAAAATGTCAACCTAATTGAAATGACGTGTTCATGTTAAGTATAATTCAAAGTATTTTGATTATTCAAGATTTGATTTTGCCCAGGTCACAATTGAATCGAACGTAACAGCACCATTATTGTTGGTTAGAGCTGAAGAGAAAACTGAAAAGCCAATTATTGGTGTAAAGTTTGGCTCTTTAATATTGTCAAAAAATAATTAAATATGATAGATACTTTTGCCTTCAAACAATACAATTTTTTTTTTAATTTTCTTTCACACGCTTAAATCTCTAATAGAAACATAACCTAAAATGAGTGAAAATTACCAACTTTGTCCCATAATGAATGCATTTTTTAATTTTATCCCAACAATTACATATGATTTTATAAGATTGTGTACCGTAAAGCATAAATTTATATATATATATATATATATATTTTTTTTTTTTTGGTACCATAAATTTTCTTATATTATGTCTTGCATGCGGATTTCCGTTAAATTTTTAATGAAAAATGTCATGTGTCGTTCCAACAACAATTCATACTAAATGTTGATGGAATATGACTTGTAAGGTACATGATGGGAGAAAATTGTATTTTACAGGACACAGTGTGACATTATCATAAAAATTAAAACACAGATGAAAAGAATTAGTTGTGTTTTGCAGGACGAAATTTGCAATTTTGCCCCTAAGATGAGCTAGATCGGGTATTTACCAAGTCGCTGCTAAGGTACATATGGATTAAAGTTCTTAATTTTCAAATGCTTAATTCGCATTATACCATGAAGTGTACATTTAGATGGTGTTACGTGATCAAAAAACAATCTGGTCATGATTATACATATGTCGACATAACCAACTTTGGTTTGTTTTTCAATTTTTTTTTGAATTGCACGATCATTGGTTGCATGTTTGCCGCACCCACACGGCAGCAACTATATGCGCTATACTGTCCAGTTCAAATTGAAGACCAAAATGAGGTCAAATTCAATATTAATTAGGCAGCAAGTATTTTAAATTTGTTCTGTAATATGTGAATAATTTAGAGAGAACGATCAATTATTTTACAAGTGCAATACACTTATCATATAATTTATTGGATTTGATTAAATCATGACGTTCGGATAAAAATTTTCCCGGAAATATGTGGATTTTGGAACTACAGTGATTGGGGCTCTTATTATAGCTTTAATCGTGAAAATGAGTTACGATAACTGTATTCAAAACTTAATTTGTTCAATTGCTAAAGATGAATTTATAACTTCTAATTAAATTGTGAACTGTGTTCAAAAAGTGTAGATGGGAGCAGTTTTATTTATTTATTTTTTTTTGAAAAAAAACCCTGTATTTTTTTGGGTTTCGCAAACTACATTCTTTTTGTACATTAATTTTTAAGAATAAAAGAAACAGTGAGCAAATATATGTCCGGTGAGTTTCTTCCCAAACATCTGAAATCGGTGGCAGTGCTGTAGGAATTTGCCCCTACTTATGTGGAGTATTAGCTGGACATGCACATGCCACCCTTAATTTGGAATTTTGGATCATACGTGCATATATATATATATATACAGAGAGAGAGAG
>CM047886.1:3019263-3049411 GCA_026212405.1 Petrea volubilis | reverse complement strand
ATATAGAGCGAGAGAGAGGGAGAGAGACGAGAGAGATTTGTGGGTACCATGGTGTGAAAGCAGGAACCAAATCATGGGAGGCAACAAAACATGGTCGGAGCCGCGGCTGCGGTTCCAAAACTGAAGTTGAGAGGAGACGTGTTTGACGGCGGAGGCCATTAGAGAGCTAGCGTGACCGATGACGGGGAAGCCATTTACTTTGCTGAAATTGCATGAGACATAAACAGGGACGAAGAAAAAATCAGCCTCCCATGGGTCCAATGTTCTAACATCACTGCTCATCAAAGCCTTGTGTATAGCAACCTCTGACGCAAACAAATGATTACTACACCGCTCGTTCGATAGCCACTCTTGATTGTATTTCGCTGGCAAATCGTAAACGTACACCTTCATCCCTTCAACAAACCCGAATCTGTACCATGATAGAAAAAATAATAATAAGCAAGATTTTTTGGCATGTGATTTTGATGTTCGATTGATTTGAGATTTACCTTTGGGATTTTTGAGGTGGTGGAGGGGTGATTCTTCGATGAGAACACGGGATATTTTGGAAAGTGAAACGGTGGTTCTTGGAAAAGAGGTGATGGGTTATTGTTTCGAGTGATGAGAAAAGAGGAGAGAAAATATAACGAAATCGAAAGCCAGATTATCCATTTGAAGTATCTGTAGCAAAAGGTTTTATCTGAATTTCTGCTGCTATTTCTTGGATTGTTAAGCTTCATCCTCACATAGAAGCCTCTGCTATTGAGGGTTCTTTTGGTTTCAAGCATGTTTTCTCAGTACCCCTCTCTCTTAAACCTCTCTAGAGAGAGAGAGAGAGAGAGAGAGAGAGAGAGAGGAAACTGGATAGAGGAGAAGCTGAAGTAGTTGTTGAAAGGGGGCTTTCTGTATTTGGTATTAAGGTGAAGTGGAGATTAAGGAAAAACAGGGGATATGAATGATGATGGAAATGGATTTGTTGGGAGTTCGTTTTAGCTTCAAAATTAATTAAAAAATTGAAGCTTTTGATCTACTCTCTATGTTCATGTATATATACATATATGTGTCATGTGTGTAAATTATTGGTAATAATTTTATGTGTTGAATGATGGGGTTTTGGGTTGAGTTCTGTTTTCAAGAAAGAAATATACTGTATTTATTACTCTAGTCATGAACAAGTCATGCACATATTTATCAAAAAAAAAAAAAAAGAACAAGTCATGCACTTCCTATTCTGCTCATTGTGCTCATAGTGAGAGAGAGAGAGAGAGAGAGAGAGAGTTTTGACAGAGCAGAATTGACATCGGCCTTTGTCTCGGTTTTATGCAACTTGTGAAATGACGAAAAAATCCTCATATTTATATATATCCTCGTTCGTCACAACGTTAAGGCAACAAGACAATAATACAGTTAAGCATGCATTGGCTATTGGTTTATTAATTAGTTGTCTTTAAACCTTATTTAATCCTGGCATCTACTACTTGCCCCTTTTAATTAGACACTTGCATCATAGGTCCCTTAGAATAGGGACCATACTATAAAATGTACTTTGATCATTATGTAAATTATTCAAATATATATATATATATAACCAAGAAAAATACTCTATAAAAAAAGAGAAACACTCTATTTGGGCAGAATTAAAATGTCTAACTATTTTTAGACAAAAAAAGGTTGGAAAATGATGGTATATAATTTTCCTCATTCAATCAACATTTGTAAAATTTAATAAAAATGGTTAATCTGTAATAAAATACACGCGAAACCTCAATATGCAGACACAATGAATAGAGATACATTTGTCTTGTGCATGTTGTGTCTAGCATAATTTTAGAATAGTTGAATGAACAACATGTCTTCATTTATATTTCGTTTTTTTATTCTATTCATCCATCTAAAATTATTACATCACTATTAAACGTATATTATTCATATAATCATCTCATGCAATGAACCAAATCCTAACTTTTCAGACATTCTAATATATGATCTTGTTTTTTCAATAGAGTTTAGTTGAAACAATTTTACTTAATAATTCTGTGCGCATGGCATGGGGAAAATGGGAGGTTTTAATGAATCCATTTAATATAGTTTAGGTAAATAGCCGTTAATGTCATTAATTGTAAGAACAGCTGTTGCAGAAATGCAGATGGGCTAGAATTTAAAGCAGTGCAGTAGAATCCAAGTACACAGATAGATTAGTGAAATGGGGAATATAATGAACAAGAGAGGAAGGGCAAGGTTGGGATAAGGGCATTGTTTGACAAAAGTTGAGATACGTGCAAACTGCAAAGCCTCTTAAAAAAACACACACAACACTGCACCAATTTTTTTATGGACTTCTCAAAAGTTGAACTCCACTCTCTCTCTCTCTCTCTCTCTCTCTCACACACACACACACGCATCTCTCTTCCTATCTCTCTCTACGTGCACATGAAATGGCAGTATCAAAAGCTGAGCGGCACTCAGCTAGATGTTTTTATTCACGACCGTTCAAGAATGATAGTATTTGTTTGATTTAAAAGGAGAGTTGGAAAAGTTTAGGTACAATGGATGATAACTTTATTGCATGTCTTTAAGTTCAATTCAAGAAACAAAAGAAAGAAGCAAGGGTTCCTTTGCGTTATATAATCATTTTTGTTGTATTTTTCAGAATAATTAAAAACAAAATAGATACTTTCAATCATATAATCCTTTAAGTGGGACAACGAATTCAGAAAAAAAAAAAAAAAGAATAGAATAAACATTAAAAACACCGAAAAATATCAAACAACTATTATTTAGGATCTTGGAATTCTATAATCACATAGATGTTGTATATAATAAAAAGGATTCAAAATATAAGTTCAAAATTCTAAATATCAATATAACTTGAAATTGTTCAAAAAGATCTAATCATAATTTTATTACCATTTTAGAGTTCTCAACTATAGTCTTCGATCCGTCCATCCAAATACAATTTTAAAGAGTTTCAAAACTAACCTACGTGTCAACCTATAGCCACATTCCCACCCCCCAATTTTGTAAGTGAATTTTTTATAAGTTTAGGCTACAAAATTGAAGTGCACATTTTTTTCCTTTTTTTTTTTTATGACAGCAATGACGGACCTAAGAAGATTGTGTAGCGGGGTCGTTCCTTAATAAAAACTATAATATTAAAATTGCTAAAATACATGCTCCATATCTTGTTTTTTCTTAAAAAAATTGAAGGGTTCTTTGAAAGTCCTAAATTTTTTTGAGAATTTGTAATGTTCTTCTTCTTCTTTTAATTTTTATTCATTCTAATATTTATATAAAATTTGTATGGAAAAAAGATATATAGAAAATCAAAAAAAAAATGGTGGGCAGTGGGCTTTGTTTATACTCTTATGTTGACTCAATTACATATATATATTTTCTCACCAAAAAAAGCTACATATATATATATATACACACTATATATAATAGATAATAATGAGTTAGATATTTGAACCCCATTATATAAAGATTTTTATATTTTTTGAGTGGGATCGAATAATAATAAATTTTATATTTTATATTTTATTTAATATTTAATATTAGATTAAAGTGAGATTTTTTACTTTTAAGTATAGTTATTGGACCGCACCACTCCCTATATGCCTCTGGCCATGGGATAAAGTGCACCTATTGAATATAAATTTAGGGTGAGTTATTTATAACTCAACTCCAATTTGCATTCGATGATCCAATCAACTAGCGGGCTAGGGTGTGCATCAAATAATTGTTTTATTTAGTTAATTTTAAACCCTTGTGCTCTTATACATGAAGCAACATAAACTAATAATAAGTTGACAATTAGTATCTTTTGTAATATTTTTCATGTAATTTTTTTTTTTACATTTGTAAATAGACATTACGATTATTGGTGATAAGTTGAAATTAAGAATAAGAAAAAGAAAAATTTATGATAAGAAAAAAAAATCAAATTCTCTTTTATAATTTCAACCGATCATAAAATATACGTAATGCGTGTTGATGGACATAACATAAAGTGTTCCATGAAAATGTCACACAAGATCCGAATACTTAATCTTTTATCTTCTCGCGTTGGGAGATGACAAGTTGGTGCTAAAATTTACTTACATTCCTACTTGTATGTGAGCCCTCGTAATTTTGTTATTCTTGCCATGATGACTATAAAGACTACTCGAACCTAGATCATGACCGAAAATAGTAAAATTGCACTAAAATAGCTCCCAAATTTCACCGAATTTTCACGGGCTTTGAAAATTCAAGTCAAGATAAGGATAATTGAGTACAAAGACTCAAACCAAAATAAATAAATAAATAAACTTAGTCATACAAAATTATAACCAAGTTACGTGTGGTGCGCTTAATGACACGAAATTCTTCCTAATACGCAATATTGTTACAACCGTGAGCAGCCAGGTATACTTGTAGTGGGCCAACACAAATTTCAAAATTAAAATTAAATTAAATTTTGGCTAAGTTGGAGTGGCCGTGACCAATAAGTAAGATAAGTACTAGAACGAACCGTCAAATTAAGGGGCCGCTAACGAAAAAAGACTACTTAGGAAAAGATAACTTAGGATCAGCGTTTTTTAGAATATTCTAAGTGGCTGTCCTTTTCCCGTCGTGTTTAAGCAACAGTAATCCCGTTATTATTTCAAATATATATATATATATATATATTGATGATTTTAATTATTGTTTATTGACGAATATGCTTTTCAAATTCGTCTTATCAAATACGTGGCCCCGTTTTATTTATTATTTCTTTATAATTAGTGGGGAAGGCGAGGCTCTTAACTCGGAAGAAAGCATCTTATCTTAAAGCTATAATGGTGTTCTGTCATTAACAAGGATATATATACATATATATATATATAGGTAGTTATGTATGAATGATTTTTTTTTTTTTGATATGATCAATTCGGATACTCTATACATATCAATCGAATAGACATTGCCCCACACACACGCACACACTCACTCGAGGTGAAAAGGGAAATGATAAGAGGGTTAGAATTCGAGACGTTACTGGTGTCTATTCGAACTCTCACTGCTAGGCCACAGGCCTACTGGCATGTATGAATGAATTTTAGCGTTAAGAATCTTGAACTAGATTACAACAATAAAAACAATTGAATTTGTTTAAAAAAATTCGATCATTTTAAGTTTTTTTTTTTTTTTGATCTTTTTTGTTTAACTCCTGTATATACTAAGTTCCTTGAAACAAGTGGAGCATGAACTTATTGAGCCTCAGACTTGATCCTTAGAAACAAATCTTCCAAACCTATTTTACACGATAAAATTCATGGTGATCATTTTCGAAACCACAGTGAAGTTCTACGTAAAAGGACCCGAACCCAAAAGCTCATGTCAGTGAGTTGAACCTAAACACATAAATTATCGTTAGAAAAAGTTGGCGTTGGTTCATTTGACGCTCAAAATAAAATATATTAAAAAAAAAAAGGATTTTTGTTTTTTTTACTAGAAAACAATCGAATATAGAATGACTCGGGAATGTTTTAGTTTTTATATTGAGAAAAAACGATTAATTGTGATTGTGATTGTCACACAGAGTAACATATATCCAAACTTTGTGGCTTTATTACATGTGGCTAAGATTATTGGACCCAAAGGATGACTTTAGAAGTTTAATTGAGGTACTCCAAACAGGGTCATCGGTTTTTAATGTTTAATTTACACCTACCGTTGCTATAAATGATCGCGGACAATTTGCTTCTACTTTTGTCTGGAAAAATATTAGCATCATTCTGAATTTCTGACTTTAACACATGCTCTTTGAATCCAAGTCTTTGATATAGGATGACATATTTTTATCTCTAAAGACCGAGAACGTATAGTTAATAATAATCCACATGCATCTAAAATTGACAAATTCATGAAACAAAAAGAAAATTCATGAACATTCTGACAAACAAATTGAATATGAGTTTGAAAATATATGCGCTCAATAATTTATGGGAAGGGTGGCGCAGACCCACACACCGGCCACCCGCCACCACCAAAAGGCAAACACAAATATATATATATATATATATATATATATATATATATATTTCAACATTATTTATTTTGGCTTTTGCATCCTCGTTGCTCAATCACTAAACCCACGTACTTTTTAGGATATATACACCTTATGTTGTCCTCACATCTACTTAATCATCATTCCACTGCCCCTTCTTGGATTAACTCAAAAGGCAAGATAGGAAACATAGATTAATAAAACACTTTCTTATAATTTGATCTTTAGTTGATTATATAATATTATATATATATATATTTCATATCAAATCAAATCAAATTATAATTATGAATCAAGATCAGCTTTATAAATGTAAACGAGACTAGTCAAATCAAGTTTTTTTTTTTTTTAAGCTCAATCTCAACAATTCAAGAAAAAAAGGAGTTGATGGGGGCGATTTTCACAATTTTTAATTATTTTATTGTGTTTGAGTTGTAGGCTCGTGTTGTTGTTTTTTTTTATTTTAAGATTGGAAGATTCGATTTGACTTCCTCAATTAAGAGAACATAGCTGCCATGGAATGTTCATTTTGTCAAATCTTATTGAGACTAAGTTCAAGTTGGTCATCGCAACAGCGCAACCCCACCAATACACAATAGTGAATTAAACTTTATTCCACATTGAATTAGGCATTATAGGTCAGCTATTACCAACCTATAACAACCCTAATTAATTCGCAAGCTTTACATCCTCGATAAAGTTTGAATCAGAGTATTTAAGAAGGTGTAATGGAACTTACTCACTTGAGCACCATGTTGGTGGTACTTGCAAGCTCAAGCTCAAGTTTGAAAATGAGTATATTATGTTTAATTAATTAATTAATTATATTATATTATATTATATGTGTAGTTATATAAAAATAAAAATAAATATTGAAAAAAAATCACAAGCTTATGATCAAGAGCAATCACTTGGCTCAAATTCAACTCAAAATTTATACAAACTTGGGTCAACCTCAAACTTTTTGAACTTGAGCTCAAACCTTTGTCAAGATGGCTCTTTAAGCTCGTAAGCAAGTTTGATTTGTTTATACACCTAATCAACTACTCCCTTTACCCCAAATTATTAGCCTTTTTAGATTTTTTTTTTATCTATAATATTTATCATTTTGAGAAGTTCAATAAAGCATTTATATCTTTTTTTTTTCTTCTAAGTTTATGCTCGTTCTATTCAATTAAAATTTGTGAATTATTATTATGTAATTTTTTTAAAAAAAGAAGGATATTTTTGCCAAATTTAGTTAAAATTAATAATTATTAATTAACTAAATTGGGATGTGTAATTGTTTAAGATTAAGTATCAATCATAAAAAAAAAACTCAATTTTGATTATTAAGTACAAAAGGAAGAAATTGCTGTGCGATAGACAAATGCCCAAATTCATAAAACTCGAAATTTTACCCTCTTTAATTAAGGCGTCTCCATCTTATGATTGAAATAATTAATGCAGATCACTATTACCATTGTTGATGATTGATATTGCATAACCATAACCATAATCATAACCATGTTGGATAAATTGTACGTATTTCACCCTTTTTTTTATTGTTGGATAAATGGGCGGTGATGATAGGCAAATTCTTCAATTGATCGAGTGTATGTACTATACAATTTAAATTCAGTCACGTATTATTTATTAAATTTTTTAAAAAATGCACATAACATGTAACTAAATTTGAATTGCAAAATGTATGAATGAAACCCATACACCTGGCCATACAAGAATTTTCCGCGGTGATATTGTTAGATCATCCAATCCCATTATAAAATAATCGGTCAAAATAATTAATTATCAGAGTTGGGCTCCAGCTGTGCGTGATTAAACAAAGACACAACACGAGACCAAACCGTGTCATTAATCATTGGAAATAACGTGTTATACCATTGCAATTGGACCCTTTCGCAAAATTTCTTTATTTACACAATTCAAGCACAAAAAATTAAACATAGAAAATTTAAAAATAAATATTAAATATTAAAATAGAGTTACAATATTAAAGATTTGATTTTTTTTTTCAAGAAAAAATAACCTATTGAAAATAAAAATCAAACGACCCTGTATCTACGTGAATATAATATTCGTGAACCCACTATGCTTTTTATAGTTATGTTGGCCCATTATTGGTGTACATAATTCATTCAAAAATAATATATGATGATTGATAGAAATTTACTATTTAACAGAAAAAGTTCGGGTCATGTCAATCTAATTATGAATGAAATAATTAGATTTAAAGGGTCGTTTCATAATAAACTTTTATAATATTCAATATGAATTAATTATTTAATAAATTAGAATCGGATGATTGAGGAAAAAAAAAATTGTCAACCTAATTGAAATGACGTGTTCATGTTAAGTATAATTCAAAGTATTTTGATTATTCAAGATTTGATTTTGCCCAGGTCACAATTGAATCGAACGTAACAGCACCATTATTGTTGGTTAGAGCTGAAGAGAAAACTGAAAAGCCAATTATTGGTGTAAAGTTTGGCTCTTTAATATTGTCAAAAAATAATTAAATATGATAGATACTTTTGCCTTCAAACAATACAATTTTTTTTTTTAATTTTCTATCACACGCTTAAATCTCTAATAGAAACATAACCTAAAATGAGTGAAAATTACCAACTTTGTCCCATAATGAATGCATTTTTTAATTTTATCCCAACAATTACATATGATTTTATAAGATTGTGTACCGTAAAGCATAAATTTATATATATATATATATATATATTTTTTTTTTTTTTTTGGTACCATAAATTTTCTTATATTATGTCTTGCATGCGGATTTCCGTTAAATTTTTAATGAAAAATGTCATGTGTCGTTCCAACAACAATTCATACTAAATGTTGATGGAATATGACTTGTAAGGTACATGATGGGAGAAAATTGTATTTTACAGGACACAGTGTGACATTATCATAAAAATTAAAACACAGATGAAAAGAATTAGCTGTGTTTTGCAGGACGAAATTTGCAATTTTGCCCCTAAGATGAGCTAGATCGGGTATTTACCAAGTCGCTGCTAAGGTACATATGGATTAAAGTTCTTAATTTTCAAATGCTTAATTCGCATTATACCATGAAGTGTACATTTAGATGGTGTTACGTGATCAAAAAACAATCTGGTCATGATTATACATATGTCGACATAAACCAACTTTGGTTTGTTTTTCAATTTTTTTTTGAATTGCACGATCATTGGTTGCATGTTTGCCGCACCCACACGGCAGCAACTATATGCGCTATACTGTCCAGTTCAAATTGAAGACCAAAAATGAGTCAAATTCAATATTAATTAGGCAGCAAGTATTTTAAATTTGTTCTGTAATCTGTGAATAATTTAGAGAGAACGATCAATTATTTTACAAGTGCAATACACTTATCATATAATTTATTGGATTTGATTAAATCATGACGTTCGGATAAAAATTTTCCCGGAAATATGTGGATTTTGGAACTACAGTGATTGGGGCTCTTATTATAGCTTTAATCGTGAAAATGAGTTACGATAACTGTATTCAAAACTTAATTTGTTCAATTGCTAAAGATGAATTTATAACTTCTAATTAAATTGTGAACTGTGTTCAAAAAGTGTAGATGGGAGCAGTTTTATTATTATTTTTTTTTTTGAAAAAAAACCCTGTATTTTTTTGGGTTTCGCAAACTACATTCTTTTTGTACATTAATTTTTAAGAATAAAAGAAACAGTGAGCAAATATATGTCCCGTGAGTTTCTTCCCAAACATCTGAAATCGGTGGCAGTGCTGTAGGAATTTGCCCCTACTTATGTGGAGTATTAGCTGGACATGCACATGCCACCCTTAATTTGGAATTTTGGATCATACGTGCATATATATATATATACAGAGAGAGAGAGAGAGAGAGGGAGAGAGAGAGAGAGAGAGAGAGAGAGAGAGAGAGGGGTGCATGTACATAAAGTGCTAAGAAAGGGAGAGAGGCAGAAGTGAAAGTATACATGTGAGCAATTATTAGCACTGAAAATGGAGCAAAGCTACAAACTATTGTGGGCATGTGCTCATGTCTCCTCCTTTCATGTGATTTTTCATGGACGTTCTTTCTGCTGTATATATATATATATATATATATACACACACACACTTTGATTAGGATCTCAAGTCGCAACCACCATATATATATGCACTACTAATCTTAATCTGAATAATTCACTTTGATTTTATTTCATATTTGATCATTTTTAATTAATTGAAATACTGATGGTATAGATTGGATTGTATAGATATTGGTCACTTAAAAGAAATTGCCTAGAGACTCCTTGGTTTTAATAGCACTTGGTGGATTGTATAGATATTGGTCACTTTAAAGAAATTGCCTAGAGACTCCTTGGTTTTAATAGCACTTGGTGGTTAAAATAATCACAAGCCAAATATTTATCAGATATACGAGTCTTTTTTCGCGAACTGTTTGGCCCACCAGTTCAGACCAAAGTGTTTTCACTATTTTAATAGATTTTATCTGCAAAACAGCCCACTGCAAAATCAGAAAAATGATGCCCGCCCAAACACACCACTAAGCCCAACCCAACAGAATTTATTGAACAGTTCTTATTTTGGCGCTCGCAATTTTCAGAAAAATATCACCGCCAAAAAGAACTCCAATTTTACTGGGTTTTAGAGAGAGAGAAATTAGTGTTTTTGAATGTGTGTTTGAGGGAGAAAGAGAGCGATGGCGAACGCGTACGAACCCCTGGACTTCGAGTTCGAAGATCCCATTCTTATTTCTCCACCGATCACCAACAAAAAGTAAAACCCTTTTGCCTTTTGTTCTTTTTCTTCTTAATTTCGTTTTGTATTCTTAATCTGATTGACTTCGTAGGTTGTGTGTGTATGTGTGTGTGTTTTGGATTTTTACGGATTTCAAAGCGCTTCATTAACAGAGGACTGGATTGTTTTTTGCTATAAATGGTTCACTTGCAATCACAATCTATACTGTTTCTCCAGTTTTAGCTTCATTTTATTTAAATTTTTTTGCAATGTAAATGAGATACTTCATCCTTCTTCAGTTGTCACCATAATGGTGTAAGATGACAGACTGATTGGAACACAACTGTGTTTTTAATATTTTATGGCGATGAATTTTGATAAATGAGCATTGTGGTGTTCTAAATTGCTATGATTCCATTTTTTTTTCCTGGAGGTGTCTAGATTGAGAAATTTCAGCAGGATTTTCAGTCCTATTGAATGTGTATGTAGAGCCTTTGATAGTGACATCATTTTTTCTTGTCTTATATTATAGGAAGAAACTCATTGGTTTGGATGATCTCTTAGAGGATTTTGAGAAAGAGCAAAAGAGGCTCAATGACAGAAAATTGAGACAAAAGAAGATCCGAAAGGTTTGTGATGCAGATGATGAGGTTGATGATGCTACAGTAGCACAACTCTCAGAATATGTCGACAAGTGCCAAAAAGAGGCATGTGTTTTTTTTTTTAATTTTTTTTTTCTGGTTTCTGTTTGAGTTAGTTGTCTTCTTTGAATAATTCCTATTTTATGTGGCTTCTAATGCAGAATCCTTTTTGTAGATAAATCAAATAAATGGTGATGAAGAAATGCCCTTCTGGGGCATTCAGGTTTTTGGGGATCAGGTTCTATTTTCATGAGCTTGCTTCGTATCTCTTATCCCACAAAATTCATTTGCCTCTTCAATTTAGGAAATACAGCTTTGTTTCTTTTCTGAATTTATAATTTTGTTTTCCTGTGTAATTTGCAGGAAAAGTTGCCCCAGCAGGAGTATCCAGAGCTGAAAAGTTCTGTTCTCCTGCAGTCTTGCATGAACCACAAGATCAATTCACTAGTTGAGCTTAACCTAGAGAAAGGTTTTCAGTTATACCTTTGTTTACTTCTCTTCCTGAGCTTGTTTCTCTCGATAAGATTCCACTTCTTGAATTAGATATTATCAGCCTTTTGATTTTATGGTATCCAAGTAAAATGCCTCAATTTCATAAACATGGGTTGGAGATCTTTTCAACTAAAAGTTTTTAACGTTAAGTAATATATCTGTTATGGTCTTTTAGGGGAAGATTTTCTTGAAGGACTGCTGGCAGATGGCTGGCTTTTGCACCTGGTACATACTTCTGGTCGTGTTGAAAAATCCATTGCAATATGGACATTTAACCTAAGTAAGAGCAATGTTATGTAAAATCATCTACTGAGTTGTCAACCATTTTCTGTTAAGCTCTTTCCTTGTGACTCTCTAGTGTTATATTCATCAAAGATAGGATTGATGGAAGCTGCCTGTGAGTTTTGGGGCTCTATCCTCTCACCTAAAAATAAGGTAGTTCTCCCTCTCACATGTGGTGCATCCTTTCCACGTACGTGAAGATGTGATGTGATTTATTTAAATATCTAACCTTCAAGTTTTGTTTACTTTTTATGATCTCAACCAGGCTAATTCCGCTAGCATCAAAATTGACTGGTTACCTAGATATTCAGATCTAAAAAGAGCTCTTCAAGCATATGGTTTTCTTCTGGATTCACCTTCCAAATTATCATCAGATGTTCATATGGTTAATGCTGGTGAGCATTTGAATTCATTTTTAACCTTAACATTTCTGCATGCAAATGAGATATTAGAGGACTGAATCTGAAATGCTTGACTGCATGTTATATGGTTGTCTGTAAATTTGGGTTTGTGTAGAAAACATGCAGAGTGCTTGTTATTTGGCCAATGAATGATATTTAGAGGATCTGAAATTGGAAGAATCCAACTAAACTTCAGATTTCTGAGAGGGAGCAGTATGCTCTTTAATGCATGCAGCCCATGCATTAGGCTAACTGGCAATAATTAGTTTATGACCTTGTGCCTTGTGCATTTTAAAGCATTAGTTCTTTCCACTGCGAATTATTCATTGCTTCCATGTTTACTCAATAATCGTAGACCAACAGAGTTATCTAGAACACTTAGAAAAATGTCTGTTGCCTTTTTGCTTGATCTCTTGCTCTAAGCTCTTTAAAAGAATGGGCCAAAAATGTCTTCCCATACGGTTATGTTTATATACTCTTTACTTTTATGTGTTGTAATCAAGATCTAAAGATATCATAACTGTTCCACACACTTATTTGGATATGCTAGTTACTGTGTGCATGATATTTGATAATTCCAATCATGAGATTAGTTCATCACTAGTCTGCTCCTCACATCTCCTTGCAATCTGTCTTAGATTCTGATACGGCAGGACCACCTCAAAACATTCGATCATGGATAAAATGTGCTGCCTTTTGTTGCCAAATAAGGTAATGTATCTAATATTATTAGAGTCAATAAAGCCTGTTTTCCTTGGTTGATTGTATTCCTCATTATTCGTCTGACACATCTGGATAAATAATAAAGTTTTGTGATTTGAAAAATGTGCAATCAAACATTGCACCTTTATTTTTAATGGCATAGATTATCAATTAACTGGAAAATAAAGGGGCCCCGCTGTCTATCGTGTTGCTTTTAACTTTGTCCAAACTTTAGCAATTTTGATGGTTTTGTAATTTTGGCATGACCTTTTCTTTATCTTTGTTTGTCTTTTTTGGGCAGGGATGCAAGTATAATTTTCTCAGCTCAAGAAGCAGAAGAATTGTTATTCATAATCATTTCTCTCTTTCTAGATCGACAACTTTTAGGCCTGTCCATAGTATTGCATGAGGGCGTTAGCTCAGTGATAAACTTCTTCAGATATGAGGAATGGCATGACTGCTGTAAGAAAGTTGCAGAATCTCTTGCTTGCAGGTTATTTTCTGATACCCCACAGTTTATTATCTAATTTGTATCCCCCTTCTGTTTTGATTCTCATTGACCGCTTTCGACATTTCAATGCATGTAAGATGTTATATACCACTTCTGACAAGCACAAGGAAGAACACTATGTTGGCCAATGATTACTGTTACATTCAGAGTCACTTGGACTTTAATTGATCTTGCAAGAAGTTTTTCATCATTGAAGGCTAAGTCATTTAATTGGTTTTCCGCATTGATATGCGATATAACTGGTCTGATGATTCTTGATTCCTGAAGTTTTAAAATCATACCATTCCGTACTCTTTAATTATTTTCTCTATCCAATTTTTATAGTCCTCATTGGCAAATCTTGGTGAAAATATCAATGAGAATATTCAATTCAAATTCGTTACGTAGTTGATTTGTGTAATGTTTCATGCTGTATTGGGCTATTACTAAATTTGATTCTAAAAGTACTGACTTCCAAAACTTACGACATAAGCACATCTAGTGTTAACGAAGATGCTCCATCTAAAAGAATAATTCAATTTGATTCTGCAAGGAGTTCCGCATGAGAGTTTAAAAAGGGTAAAAATTTTATCTCGACACCGTTGCCCTCAAACTTTGTTGTCAAGTGTCACATCACTACTTTGATTAAGGAGAATTGCTTATAAAAATAGATTTCCATTTGAGTCTTATTACTGGACATTGCATAAAGGAAACGTAAGTTTGGGACAGGAGGGGTATATGGTATCTGCATTTCAGAAATGTCCGTTTGATTTATTTAATGCTTCTATGCACTCCTTTAATCAACAACCATATTTTAGTCCCCGAACCTCTCCCCTTCGCGCACAAAAAATAAACCATAGAGACCTTCTCTAGTTTGATATAGATCTCCTTTTATTCATTTAATATGTAATCTCTTGATGAAGATTGCCTTGCGACATTAATTGCTTGAGAGTGGTGGAGAGTATTGCGGGAGTCGATGCACGAAGTAAGCAGCTTAGGAGTGCAGTGGCATTTCAATTTCTCGTGACTTGTTTGGATGAGAAGGTAATGGCACTTGATGTTTTTTTTCTCATTTCTGTTTACTCTTCAAACAGCAGCAAACAATTGACTTCTGCTCTTGCTTATCTAAACAAGAGGGTTTTGGTCCTATAAAGTATCATAAGCAATGATAAGCAATCCTATGCTCCTCGTTTGCAGGTACGTGATGCAGAGGAGATCCTAAGACTGCTAATTTCAATTAACGTCAAAGACAAGAATTGTGATCTCTTCAAAATGTATATATACTTGAGTCTGGCGGAGAACTGGCTATCTTTTGACACCACAATAAAAGATAAAGCAGTTGTACAGGAATTATGGGGCGTTTGTCTTCGCAACTGCTCGTGTGGGATAACTATCACCGATTTGAGGTCTTATGCTTCAAATGTAAGCACCAAATGCATCTCTCTTTGACGCGAATAGGTTTACTAATGATGCTATCGGGCACTTTCTTCTCACTTGAACTTTCTAACTAACTACAAGTACAATTGCAAACTATAGAATTGTTGCTGAAATTTGTCCAACTATGCAGGTCCGCAGTAAAGCTTCATACCTTCTTCAAGGCAGCACAAGCAAGTGAATCGTGTAAAGATGTCTATATGCAATTTTACTAATGCTACTGAAATTTTGTAGCCTTTTGTAAGTCTCTAATTAAATATACAGAGCCTTACAATACTTTTCTTTTGGTTATTAATATGAAAGTTGTGCCTGTTTTGTCTTTCCTAAGATGATATAGCCTTAGCGAACGTAATAATCTACTATATGTGTAGTTATATTATATATAGTTAGTGTTTCTTCTCTTGTGATTTCATCGTTACTTCTCCGGAGGGCACTTTGCTCCTATAGTATATACCCAAGAACCGAAATTGTTGTTCCTCTTCAAGAGAAAATGGGATTTCCATTGCGTCGATTAGTATTTAATGGATTATTTCTCAATAATTTCATAGTTATGTCACCCTTCAAGTTCTTGTCCAATTAAATTTTACATTTTTATTTTCAGAAATACTAAATTTTTCATTCCCAAATAATAGAAAAGCCTTTAATAATATTTTATAGAAATTTGATCTCGTCTTCTCTAAATTTGTTTTGCTCCTCCCCTCCCTTGAATTGTAACGGAAGTTATCTTTTAGTATAAAATGAAGATAATTTAGAAGATACGAAATGTAGTCTAAACTATTTTTAATAAAATCAAATTGAGCACGACCTAATTATGATGAGAAAAATGAGATGTCGATCTTGCGAGAGAAAATATAGTTGAATATACCACTTAAAAGGCATTGGGACAGTCATGGTGAAGATATTCTTATTCTTTGTTTCAAACGTTCTGGATCCTGCATTATATATTAGATTTCATCTCTTGTTATACTTTGTGGGTATCTGTCAAGTGCATGTAACTGAAGATTTAAGTGTTTCATTTCTTAATTTTCAGTCTTTTTTTTTGTAAGTATATTTGAACATATTATGAAATATATTATATATAATATAATAGAAGAATGCGTGTAGTGTAGAATCCGAATGGGCTATACAGCCCGAGATGCGTAATCTTGGATACTTGAACAGCCAAAATGATTAATATATTAGAAAATTTCGTGCAATTGGGTGCATGCGTTGCATCAAAGTATAAACAAGAAAATGACGAAATCGATCCAATTGAGGCTGAAACTCTTGGTTGATTCTCGTCGCAACAAAGTCTTATTTACCAAGGCAGACAAAGAATGCGTCGATTACCTCTTCAACATCCTCACTCTCAGAATAGGGACAGTTGTTGGTCTAGCATGAGAACAAGGACTAAATATGATGCAGGATTGCTTGCAAAATCTCTATCAGAGCATCGAGAACTTGAACGAGACATAATTAGAGCCTACGAACCATTTGATGTATGGGTGCGGTGATGACCCTAATGCCTTTTGCACTGAGTGCGGCCAACAGATGGACACGTTGGTTCTCTGCCTCAGCGTGGTTGTGGATTCGTGAAGGGGGTGAGTACTACTTACATGGTGAGGGACGATTTGAAGGTGGTGCCGATGTTGGGTGGGGGCATTTCGTTTCTCGCTATGCTCAACCAGTTTGCTATGAAGGATTTTGGCGGACTGCAGGGAGAAGATTGTTGATATGGGAATGGAACAGGTATTATTAGTGATTAGCGTATCAAACTCGATGAAGTAGGATTGGATTTATAATTATATCTTTGTTTATATTGATATTGTTCGCAGGGAAGAGTTGTTTGCACTCAAGGGATGTTCTGACTCAAGTACTCTTTCTAAACAATTGAAAGCCCATCCAAACAACAATTTTTACCAAACATGTTTTGAATAATTCTAGTTCAATATTTGGCAATTCGTTGTGGGGCTACATAGACTTCTCTTTGTGCATCTTTAATTTGTAGTGCTTTTGTTTTGGAAATGTTGTTCTTCTTTTTTAGTGATCATTATTGTTGCTTTGCTTTTAAGTGATTAAGAAATAAGAATTCATATGTAGTCACATAATTCATGTAAGCTGTTCGCGCCGCTTCAGTACGGAGAAATTTTTATTTAACTTTTACCTCTAT
The DNA here is from genome assembly GCA_026212405.1 of Petrea volubilis. Lineage (NCBI taxonomy): Eukaryota > Viridiplantae > Streptophyta > Magnoliopsida > Lamiales > Verbenaceae > Petrea > Petrea volubilis. Next base: position 3,032,058 of record CM047886.1, on the reverse strand, counting down.
TACCATATATATTTCAATCTAATGTCGTAAACCATACATATAGAGTTGAATTTTAATCAGGACGTTCGGCCATGTTGATGTTTAAAATTGTGACTCATCTGATCTGCGAAAATATATTTCTTTTGTAATTGGTCCCTCTTTGGTCTCTCTTCCCTCAATATATACACACCTCCCACCATGCGATTAGTTCTCTATGTAGCATAAATATGGATACGGCGACCCGTACATAAGGATGCAAAAGAATTGAGTCGGCTCGATAAAGATTCGAGCTCGAATTTGACTATAATTCGAGCCGAGCTCATATAAGCTTTGAGTTGAACTCGAGCGAAGTGATTCTTGTTCGTAGGGATGCAAACGAACCGAGTCGATTAGACAAAGGTTCGAGCTTGAATTGGAAAAATTCGAGCCAAGCCGAGCCGAGCCTGTTTAAGTTTCGAGCTGAGCTCGAACCAAGTAACTCTTGTTCGTAGGCTCGTGAACTTTTATTTTTTTAATATTTATTTTTATTTTTATATAATTATATATACGTATAAATAATATATTGATTTTTGTACTCGAGCCTGCAGCTCAAATATAAGAAAATATTTGAAAATGTTTAAACTCGAGCTCGAGCCTATAACTTACTTACAAATTCGAGCCAAACGAACTGAGCCGAGCTCAAAGATAATTAAAAAAAAAAGGCCAAGGCTCGGTTCGGCTTGTTTACATCTCTACTCGTGAGTCAGCTAGCTAGCTTTTATTTTTTAATATTTATTTTTATTTTTATATAATTATATATAATTATAAATAATATAATAAAATAATTAAAAATATTTGAACTCGAGCTTGAGCCTGACTTCGAACCTAAAATATATTCATAAATTCGAGCCAATGAGCTGAGCTGAGCTCAAACATGACTCGAGCCCAAGTTTGAGCTTGTTTTTTCTTAGCTCATCGTGCTCGAGCCGGAAAAAAAAGTCAAGACTCGGCTTCGGTTTGTTTGCATATCTACATGGATATGACACAACACGAATACAACGATATCAAATTTGTAAAAATTTTATGATTGGGCATGTCTCCAACACAACAATAATCAATATACTTTTTTAAAAAATATTTTGGTGATAATATGATGTAATATTTATATACTTACACATTTATATATATATATATATAGTGTATAGTATTTATACACATATTAATATAAGTACGAAGAGGAAGAAGTCCATATAGATGAGTGCATTAATTTTTATTTTTTTTGTGATTTATGAACTATCTATTTTACATGTAAAAGAAACTTTTGATTTCAATAAAAAATATAATAAAAAAATAAATTATTGGATGCAACAACATTATTTTTGGAGCAGCTCTACAAAATCTTTAATCTTAATTATCTTTTTATCATGGAATATCCCAAAAATTATATGAGAAAACACTCTAAGTATCCGCAAAGTGTCGGATATGTTATTGATAGCATGTCATCAGAAGTGTCGAATTTTTACAATTTACAAACACGCCATGTGGAGTGTTGGGAGTGTTGTGCCCGAGACGGTGTCGGACACTAACTTGCTCTAATTTTAGGAATGTCTGTGCATTATATATAGTTAGTTCTGGTGTGACTGTTCCATGATATCTAGAGGATAATGTTACTTAACTTAATTTAATTTATATATAAAGAAATAATGATGCAAACATAACTTGTCGGAAAAATGTTACGATCGTAAGAAAGAAAAATTACTGTTTTTAGTAATCGCCCTATGAAATTTAAACGAATAAGTCTCCGGAGTCGGACCTAATCTATGAAAGTTGAAACCCTTCTGAATTTCGAAGGAATTATGAGCATGATTTTTTATTCATTCCTGCAGAACAGAGTTAATATAGCTTACGAAGAAATATTGGTGTTTGAATATGATGTCTACTAATGAGTAAACCATATGCATGTATTTTGTGTATGAGCTGTAACAACAATAATAAGATTGTTATAGCTATTTAGCAGGAAAAATTTGTAGTTTAATAATAATAATAATAATAATAATAACAACAACAACGATGATGATAATGGTGGTGGTAGCAATAATAATTTATGCTAATCATAGTTGATGCATATGCAAAACAAATCGCACCAATAAGTTTTCATGAATTCCCTCAAAGTTCTTGCAAGAAACAATCACGGGTACCAATAAATTTATCCCACTCATTTTTTTTAACTATTAAATTTAAATATAATAATATTAAAAAATATTCAAATAAAATAAAATTATAATATCATCAAACTCAATTCAATAATTAAAAATATTATTTAAATAGATAGTGATCTCCTTTTATGAAGTACTACACTTCTTATCTTCTTGTTCATATTTGGGCTCGGCAGAAGGCCTCACAGGTCCAACTCCGCGCTGCACTCGGCCAACATATCCACAATGGTGGGGTATTTTTAAAAGTGCGGCTTCCGGAAACAAAGTGTATTTTTAGGAATAAATTTAATAATGACAAAAAATGTGTTTGTTTTCTCACAAAACAAAACCAGTTCGTTAAGTAAAAATAACCAGATTATTAATTATCACAAAACGAAAAATATAGGAATACGATGATGAGAAGCAGAATCCTAAGTACATACCCAATCAGAATGAATGCGCACCTGGGATTCTCTCTCTCTCTCTCTCTCTCTCTCTCTCTCTCTCTCTTTAGATTTGGAAATAGCAGAGAATCAATGATGGTTGATGGACTACCCACCAACAACTTTAAACAGAGACATGACCCTACAGGGCTAATGTGGGCCCACAATTTGACCAACCTTTGTTTTTCATTTTTTTCGGTCACAGTGCTTTTTTTTTTATTTGGACAAAATTGGTCAATAACTTAATATTTATGTTTACCATGCACATTTGTTACTCATTTTCTGACCGTCCTTTTTTCATCTAAAATAGTCATCCAGGGCATCATTATATAGAATCTGATTATTAACAAATATATAATCTAAAGTTTTATGAGTATTATTCATTAAATCAAATTATAGTTACAATATCACCATATACATATATATTGTGAGTTAAATCAAATATTGTTATTCATGAAATGCATGAAAGTGTTTGTAATAGCATTTCACTCTAATCAGAAGTTGTGTTCGGCTTTTGGTTTAATAATTAGTGTCTGTCAACACATTAGCAAAGATATGAAGAATCTGCATATGCGATTCATTAAAAGATCCGCAAATCGTTCTACACATATTCTAATTAGGTAGACAGGCTCTATGTCAGGTTGTATCAATTGGGATGAATGTTCTTCTTTCTTGAACGATGCTTTCATGATTGATATCTCGACGTAATAATTAATACAACTATTTTTTTTTTCAAAAAAATAAAAAAGAAAATATTTGTAATTCGTTTCACATTGAAACGAAAATTCAAGGCATTACCGTCACAACTTTCAAAATCAATTCGCCGCGATCCTCAATAATTTTCTGCAGAATCAATTAGGTAAAAAAAAATGCAACGTGAAACTTAAAATCTGCACACCGAAACAAACTGAAAGAAAAACAATTAAAACAAAAACTTTCCTAGAGAAAAACATGTGTTCGTATGCTGGAGAGCAATGTCTTCTGTCTAGATTAGAATAATTCAAAAAAGGAGAGAGAGAGGGGGAGGGAGAGAGAGAGAGAGAGAGTTTAGGGAAGGTTAGTCAAATTGAAGCCTAATATATTTCCTATCGCAGTGGACCTTCGATGGCTGAGCGAAGGGGTCCCGTCCATGTACATTGGTGGGGAAATTTCGAAACCTGGCTCCTTTTTCTGACTATTATGGATAGGTGGATTTGACTCCTCCCAACCAATAACACATGAAAAACAAGATTAAGGAAAAAGACAATAATCTCAAATTTTTTTTGTTAGAATATAATATCTTTGAAGTTTCAAGAGTTTCACTACGATTTGGCAAGTGCACATGCGACGCGAGTATTGTCTTTGTCAAATTTGCCTTTCCTGGATGCTAAGGTTTCATATTTTGATTTTCTTTCGGTGGGGAACAATATTGTACTTATGTCATTTCATCTTTTCATTTTTATTTTTTTTATTTAAAGGATTTTGAAGAGCTTGTTTTCAACATTTTAAAGCAATTAAGAAAATTTGAAATATACAGAAAGAAAAATATATTTTATTTAAATGTGAATTATGTAAATAAACACTATAATCAGTATTTAAATGACTAAACCCTAAATTTAGGACAAATATGTCAAAAGACCCATTTGGATGGATTTAATAAAATATTTATCGAATTGTATTTTTTATATTAGATTATTTTTTTTTAAACTAAAAAGTTTTGCGTTTGGATACAATAATTAAAAGTTTTAAAATTTACTTTTATTTAAAACTATTATAGATAACTTTTGATTAAAAAAAAAAAGTACTTTTGAGCTTCTTTCTGGCTTCTGCGTATCCAAATAGTCCAATTAAACATAAATTGTTATTTTTTTTTCACTAAAATACTTATTTAAAAAAAAAAATAATGCTTCTCTTCTAAGAAAAACTTATCCAATCGGGCTCAAAGTTGAATTGTTTTGCAGCTAAAGCAGAAAATACCAAAACCTGATCCAAAAGTAATATAATAAACCCCATAGACAACTATAGAAAATATTATAATTAAATAAAAATTAGAGAAAATTATATCACCTTTTCTTTTGGTCCAAAAGCTTTCAAAACGCGTTTGGTTCTTGTTCTACATCAATTATTCATAGCTCTTGATTCGGAAAATGATGATTGGTTAAATCCTCACAAGTGATTAGGGACTACGACGGATCCTTACTAAAAAAAATGTAAAAATCACTCGATGATATATCCTAATAGCATTGAATTAAGATAAATGTTACATAATCATTGACCAATTTAATACTTCACCTTTCCCCCAATTCTCCGATTTGGGAAAGTATTCACACAAGTACTATTTAAATTAACCAAACATATTAACTTTTTACCAGAAATAGTTAGATATATAGTCCAATCTGTGATGCAAAGTGGCGTTAATGTTCGAATTAATGCGCGGCTCGTTGAGATAAGTTATATCTGCATTTATTTATTTTGTTCCCTTGGTTGGCCCCATTCACTAAAGTCACTTCACCTGCATACATTTCCTCATATTTCAATGTCATTTAGTATATTTTGTACTTTATTCTTTATATATACAAAAAAAAAAAAATACTTCATTTACTGATTGAAATTTTTGATGGATATATTCTGTCACAAATTTAGAGTGTATGTAATGGATTAATAACGGAATTTAATATAAATATAACTAAAAAAATAATCAATAACAAGACATTTATTAACAGATTTATAATAAATGAAACCCATTACAGATAATTAATTTATAATCAAAGCTGGTTCAAGAGTCAAGCAACTAGAGCAAGGACCCTCAACTTCCTCTTTTTTTTATTTTTTTTCCCCTTCATCTTCTTCTTTTGGATACAAATTGAATACGCATTTAAAAATAAAAATACCAATCCAACTTGATGAAAAAGTTCAATCGTTGAAATCTTGCCCATGTTCAAGGATTTGGTCAAACAAAGAGTGTACTTTTATATAACGAGTATTATATATATATATATATATATATATTTTCATATTGTAAGTTATTTTAATTATTAATAAAAGTTATTTTTTTTTATAATATGTCATGTGTGTTTAATTTAGTTGGAAAGGGAAAGCAAACGCCCTATTTTGAGTTTTCGATTTAGACCACCAAGAATATTTAAACAGCGAATTGGTTTATTAATAAGAGAGATAGATTCTTTTAGTGTATGTATATGTATAGAAATATCTTATTAATTAAGCATATATTATAGGGTGGGAAAAAACAATTAACTGGAGGCCTCTAGAATTTATTTATTTTTTTTTTCCTTCAATCCCATCCCACCTAACTGGGTGTTTATTTATTTTGATTGTAAATTTTTAATGTCTTTTCAGTGGGAGAAAATATACTAACACGACAAGTTAAAAGGAATTCACAAAATTCAACACAGAAAATAAAAGAATACAAAACGTACCTAATTTCCATTGCATCTAATCAATTTAATTATATCAATGATTTAAGACTTTTCCTATGCATGTGAATATGGCCGTTTGCAACATTCTTCAAAAATATTGTTTCATGATAACTAATCTCATGATTAAATAATAATAAAAAATGCCTTGACGCCTTTATTCTCATGACAAGCGTAGGTATCAGTCTGCTAAATAATAGTTTATTTTTTATTTTAAAATTTGATATAAAATCAATTGATATGTTATAGATTAGCTTTTAAAGAATTAAAATAAAATAAAATATAACAAAATTGAAACTTAAAAGGGGCAATTATGGAGATAGGTTAAATTTGTATAATAATCGTATAATGTTACAACAATTTTGTAATTAGGTGTAATAGAAGTACTCTTATTTGTATTGATTTAATGTAATAATGGATCAGCAAAATTAATTGAGAATAAAATATCTTTTAGAAAGAAAAAATAATAATAATAATTCAATGGCTAAGCGACAATCATATAATTAAGTGGGCAGCCCATGTGGTAACGAAGTTTGCCACAAGAAAATTTGACATTAATTATGATGATGATTGATGAATTAACCTCGTGCCGTTGTTGGCTGTTGCCATGAAAAATAGCGAGCGCGCGCACACACATACATATATATATATATATATATATATATATATATATATATATCGCTAAATATTTTACATTTAAATTGGATCAAACTATTTAAGTATAAATTTATTCCCATCAAATATAGTTGTATTTTTAAAATTCAAATACGAGACCTTCGAGTTTTTCTATAATTAAACAAGAAATTTCTAATTAAACTAAAATAGCATGGAACTATTAAAATATGTGGCTTGTTGGCCAAAAAAATGGTTAATATTTGAGAAGGGTAAACTTGCGCACTGTGACAAATTCTAGAAATTACACTTGGAGAGTTTTACACCATTTGGACATCTATCAATCAATACATTCGAATTATCGTTAAAATGAAAATCCTTAATATTCTGGCTGGTCCAACTCCCACAACAAAAGTTGTCAGTTAAAATTCTCCAAAGTCAGTAGTTTAGTACTCCATCATCCAACTATAGTGGTTATTATTATTATTATTATTACTACCAATAGAAATCTTTTATATATGATTATTGTTAAACGATTGTCTTATCTAAAAATTTAAATTATTAAAGTCGAGTATCATCAATATTTATTATCTTCAGCAATTACTTCCTCATAATTATTATGTTGGTTTACAGTACATTGTTCGGTAGATACAGTTGAAAATTAGAAAATTTAGCATAGAAAAATTTTCTGGTTATTAATGCCTTAGACTGGGTTCATTGCTTTCCATAAGCTATATATAATATGTAAATATCTATTTTTTATAGGTCTATACAAATGTCTATGATTATAAACTTTGTACTCAGATTATATACAAATGTCTATGACTATAAATTTTGTATTCAGATTATATAGTGGTTAATTTCCACTATTCACATTTTGAATGCTAAAGTTGGATTTCATTCAAAATGTAGAATTTGTTAATTATTTTGAAGTATTATGTAATGGTGGAGACATGCCAAGTAGATTTGATGAAAAGTATAATTTAATTTACTAGTATGTTAATGGGATTGAAGTAACCAAGTTGATATTAGTTCCAACGATTTTTTCCAAAAAAAAAAAAAAAACATTTTTTGGCTATTAGATTTTCTCAATTGGAGAAGTTTGCTGGCTTGATCTTTTTAACTTATACCAAGAAGTATCATTGAAAGACTTAATTGTAACCCTACTATTTAATAATTATGCTTTTACTAAAATTGAGATACAAAAATGTATTTTTATTCAAAAATTAGAGTTGAAAATGAAGGATCAAAACAATGAAAGAGGGTCCATCGTATATATTTATGTACATCTGATTACGGAAAATGTGATACTATTGAAATATATATAATATTATTATATTGTAATTCACTTCTAAAAATTTATGATAAAATAAAACATATTCACCATAGCATATCCACTTAAGTAACAATTATAAGTTAGTTTAATGCAAGGAGATGCTAGTTTCTTAAGCAAGCTTCAATATTTGAATCTTGAATTTATGAATAAAATAATTGATTTGAGATGATTGCCTTCATATTGCATCTTCGTAATAATTGTATTTAGATTAGTTAGCTAGTGAGTTGAAAATTGAGTGTTGCGTTTGTAACGAGCACACGCAAGTGTACATATCGTACAAGTAGTATAAAAAATATCGATCCCACAGGGACTACTTCCTAAGCAATATTCCAATTCCTTTTTTTATACAACTTGTGACTTCTTAATTCAAGCAAATAAAAGTAAAGGTGAAATAGTTATGAAATTTAGATTGATTAAAATAAAACACGACTACACAACTATGGAAAATTATAAAGTGAAAACTAATCCTAGGTCTTTAACTTCCTTTTGCACTGTCTTTTAATAGATTCATTTAATCATTTCTATCACGTAACAAAACATGCTCAATAATCTGAAATTCGAGGTATCTAAACTACTATCTCGATATAGCATAGAACTTATTAACTGGATTAATCATCTATATCTCTATGAGAATTGAACCTAGATAATAGCATTAAAAATTAATTTCTAACGATTATCTACGGTAGGTCGGTACTCTCGTCCTTTCTGCAAATTATATTTCTCACGAAATGATAAACTTAGGTTGTTTTGTTCAGTTCTAACCATGAAACCCTCTCTCGAGATCAATCAAGGTTAACACATCGATTCTACTGATGGCCAAACAATAGAACGTATTAAAATCAAAACAAAACAATTGAGATGCAAAGCACTTAATAGATGTTCATAAAGTTTCAATAAAAAGCTATACAATGTTCTATTAAAGACCCAGAAAGAAATCTAGTTCGCCATACTACAAGAATCCATTGCAAAAATTACGAAGAAAATAAACATGAAAACAAGGAAGAGATGAAAGAAGAACTCTTGTCTCTTGATGATGGTGTAAATCTTTTTCTCTTTCCCCTTCTCCTCTTCTCTTGCCCAAAAGTCTCTCCCTTCGTTCCTCTATTTTCAACCGTCCCTTTTTTGCCCCTCTTCTCCATTTTAGGGTAGGAAAATTGTGCAGAATTTCGAAAACCTAATTTCCAAATATGTGCCCTTGCCTAGGCAGCTAGCTCACTGGAACTTGACTTGCGTTCTCTTCAGTGCCGCCCAGGCGGCTAGCTCACTGGAATTTGATTCGTACTTTCTTCAGTTCCGCCCAGGCGGGACATTTTTACGTCTAGGCGGCTAGCTCACTGTTTGTTTGCCTATTTTTTAATTATTTTGTCTCCAAAATTTATCTGCTAAAAAAAAAACATTAATTAAGCAAGCTAAATAATATTTTTTTAATCAAAAATCAGTAATTTAACTTAAATAAAATTAAAATTTACATAATAAAAATCAAAATAATTCTATGAACTAGAGTTATCATTGAGTAGTTATAAAAAATGGTATTTCATTGGCCATAGAATAAAAGGAGGGGGAAAAAAAGAGCGAAAAAGAGCGAAAAGGTGTTACGTTGGTCAAAAGAACTACTTTTAGATGGGACCTTTGGAGTACATATCAGCTGACAACATAATATGCTGCAACCGTGCCTCATAAAGACTGACGGACCACAATTCAGAAAGATAAAGCAATGTAATCAAATACTGTCATTTCAAAAGGTTGAGGTACTCTCTAATTAATGCAATTTATTTTGTCCAGACATCCAAATGAAAAATTATTTGTTGAAATAAACTAGAAGAAAAATATTATTTAGAAAAATAACTATTTCAATTTTAGGTTAATCAGACCATGAACCAAAATATTGGTAATTAGTAATTGATTTTTGCATTAGTGATTATGAATGAAGTTATTTTTGCATGTAATTTAAAACGATTACATTATTATATAAATATCAAATATTATCAAGTATGTTATCAAATATCGATAATTATTATATTTATCAATGAACAAATAATCAAACTACTATTAGAGTAAAAATACAAACCCACGCGTGTGTGGGGGGAGTTGAACCCAGGACTTCATAATCTTGAGTTAGGCTTCATCAACAAATAGTTCAAGTATAGTTGATCATCTATACTATATATGATGTGAGAACTCATTTGATTTTTTTTTTTGTGTGTGTAATTTTGAGCTTCCTAAAATACCCTTACTAAAATAATTGCAAATATAAAATATATAGTCATTATTTTATGTGTCATCTCTCCAACGTACTTTTAGTTTTCCTTTTCTATTCTTTCACGTCCATTTTTCTATAATTTTTTTTTACTTCCTTATCTGCCTTTTTTTTCAATTATAAAATTTAATTCTAGTTCAATTTTAGTTTTTCACTTATTATAAATTTAATTAATACATTAAATATAGTTGAAAAATAATATAAATAACAAAAAATATTTAATATATGCACATGTTTATACATATTAAATAAAAAATTTATTTTAAACTTAATAATTTAATTAGATTACATATCATATTTATTTTACATATAAATCGGGTGTACTGAATATATTATTTTTTTTATTAAAAAAAGGTGCTAATAAGTGAGTTTGACGAAGTGTAACTACATGAAATTAAAAAACAAAAAAAAAAAATCAATCTAGTTGCTATCAATGAAGATAACATCCATTCACTTACACTAAATTAACTCTATTTTAAACTAATACTAATCATCTCGTGATTCCCGAAGTTGTATTAACCAATAAGCAAATACTAGCTAGTATTATAATTTGTCCTTAAAAACGCATTTGCCTCGAGCAGAAACTAAAAAGCGATCCATGTACACACCTACCTGGATACCCTCATTATATTTTATTAGGACACACACAAACTTATAATAGTTTTAAATTTTAATTATAAGTATATATTTATTTACAATTATCTAAAATAATACCCTTATGCAAAATTTAAGATAAAGATATGTTGTAGTTAAGTTCATATAAAATGATAAAATTGTTATTCCTTTTATTTATATTGTCTCATTTACACTATTTATCAATTACTTTAAAGGATCATAATTATCTATTACTTACTTCTGCATTAATTATTTTTTTATAAGTCTCATGATATAATTATACCAAAATTTAATATTGAAATTGAATTTTTGAATATGTCACTTTTACTTTTCTACAGGGTGATTTTAGAAAAAAAATTTTTCTGAAAAAAATTAATTTCTACAGCGTCAATTTACTTTTATCCAATAGAATTTTTCATAACCGCAAGGGGTTGGTTCAGCGGTAAGATGAGACGAAATCCTCGCTCAATGGTTGGGTTCGAATCCCTGTCGTAGTCTCTTGGTGGTTGGCAAACCTACGCTTATGGTGTCCATTCGCGGGAGCCGTGGAAAGATTTCTGGTCCCGAAATTAATAAGGCACACGTGTTTTCAGATGTGTGTGGTACCTCGCGGCGCAATACTCCCTACCGGAAGGTTCTTGAGTAGCCTAACTCTCCTCCATATTTTTTTTTATCAAAAAAAAAAAATAGAATTTTTCATGATCTATAAATAAAAAACAAAAATGTATTATTTACTTGTTAATTTACTTAAGAAAAAATGTTTCTGGGGCGGAAATCACATCAGTGGATCAGAGTTGTCTTTCCTCCCGCATTCGTCGCTGATATGCAAATCCCCCGCGGCCGAATAGGCACCTCGCATGTGATGCCTACACCCCAATAGTGCCAAACTTTTATTAACTCACAAGAGATAAGATTAGATACATCCTGTTTTGCTACAATACACTACTCTCTCTTAGGTTTGGCAGTCTACTACTCCCTTGGCATTTTCTGATTCAATCCAACGGAAAACTCCAGCTAAAATCCAATTTGATTGAATCAAAAATAAATATTTTATATTTATTTTATAAATAATTTATAATTTAAAAACAATAATAATGATATCTTTATTTATAAAAATAATCGATAATGTAAAAAAAAAACAATTACTTGATAAATATAATATATTTATTATATAATTTGTTCGGTACAATTAAATTAGATTTCATTAATGATTTTTTCTAGTCCAACACGCCCACCTCACCCCCCACAAAGAAAAATTGAAAAACAGCATATTGTGTTTTGGGACTAAAGAAAACAGCACAGTGCCAGAAGTTAGTCCTTATAAAGGACACAAATATCTGACCCATTCTCCCCCTCCCCCCCTCTAGAATACCCAACCCCACCCCTTACCCCCCACCCAACCCCTGAACCCCACAATCTGAGTAAAGGGCCATGGATGATCAAAGAGCTCTTCTTCTGAATTGGACTTATTTATACCAAGAAAAGGTGAGAACAGAAGTCCTTAATGCTAAGATTGAGGTTTTATTTCTTGACTATTATTGATCTTGAGGTTCTGTTTTTTATTGTTGAAACAGAGTATGGATGACCTGAGGCAATCTCTGCTGCTGACCATGGAGCTCGAAGACACTAGAATCAAGGCACAAGAGGAGCTCAAAATGAGGGATGAACAGATAGCCCAACTCAAAGATTTGCTCAGCAGAGCCATTAAAGAGAGAGATGAAGCTCAAGAAAAGTGCCAAGAAGTGTTCTTGGAGAAGATATTTCTCCAACAGCAACTACAACACCGCCACCAAATGCAATCGACAACTACTCCACATTCCGGGGTTTCGAGCATCGAAGATGATTCCAGAAAGGGATTGATCGACTCCTCCGACTGCGAGGAAAGCATCGTCTCGTCGCCGCCGAACATCCCGCCGGCGGTTGAAGCGGAGCCAGAGTTGCCTATAGCAGTGAACCGGCCATTGCC